>WNWK01000353.1:247500-342500 GCA_009830355.1 Cherax destructor
TATATATATATATATATTTCCTCTTATCTCCATGGGGAAGTGGAACAGAATTCTTCCTCCGTAAGCCATGCGCGTCGTAAGAGTCGACTAAAATGCCGGGAGCAAGGGGCTAGTAACCCCTTCTCCTGTATATATTACTAAAGTTAAAAGAGAAACTTTTGTTTTCTCTTTGGGCCACCCTGCCTTGGTGGGAAACGGCCGACTTGTTGAAAGAAAGATATATATATATATATATATATATATATATATATATATATATATATATATATATATATATATATATATATATATATATATATATATATATATATATATTTATACATATATACATATATGCAGCGAGACATATATACATATATGCAGCGAGCGATAGCGCGCGCGAGAGAGAATGGCTGGGTGTGGCTATGTTTTATGGAGACACCTGACTGAAGTTCAGTGTCCCTCCCAGTGTGTGGTGGGGGTCCAGCACCTGGCGGTCAGCCAGGGATGAGGCTCCTCCCGTCCTCTTGTTAAGCAGTAATTATGCAATGCAAGGTGTGTGTGACGGTCAGCTGGGAGGTACCTGACCAGCCTTCCTTTCCCAGCATTCACAATTAGCTAACAGTGCTTCAAAATATATATAAATATATATATATATATATATATATATATATATATATATATATATATATATATATATATATATATATATATATATATATATATATATATATATATGCATTTGTGTCTAATTCTTCATCTTGTCGGTACTGAATACCATTCATGTACAATGGCAGATCGTCATTGCTACCAGAATACCATCATGAAGTCAGAATCTTAACATCACATATAATGGAATGCACAAATAACGATATGGATTACAAATAATATTTAGATTCATAAGGTGTTCTTATAGAAGTAAAGATGTGATTTTTACATGTGTTTGGTTTTAACATTTTCCTGTACCTGTGTTTATTTGATTTCAACCCGCGATGTGGTAGAAACACAGGAACTGCTAGAAGAGCTGCTAGGTGATTATATCACAGCTTGCTATCATCACAGTACTGATCAAAACAGTAGAATAAAGCCTTTCATGAAATTAACTCTGGAGGAAGCGAGGGCCAATAAACTTCCGTACCTAGATATCCTCTTAGGCACCGGAGATAAACTTAGATTTATTGTGTACAGGAAACCCACAAATGAAGACCCGCTGCAGTTTTACTCGCATCATGAAGCACTCACTAAATTTAAGCTGCTGTCATCTGCGCCTTCCTAAGAGCACGTAGGATTTGCTGCTCTCAGTTCCTTGAAGAGGAGGGTGACAGCATTTTCCAGGTATTCTCCTGCCTTCAGCTTCCTCCACATTTTATCTCTGACTGCCAGAGTCGTGATCAACACAGCCGCCCTGGAGTGGTCACCAGCTAGGTATGTCATTGCTTAAGATGGATAAGCGGCCACAACATTGTCTGAGCTCTCGCGTATAACTAAAGAGTGTAGCCACTATCCCACTGTCGACCATTGAAGACTTAATGAAGGAGAGACCAGCCAGGACGACTGATGTCAGCGCAGGAGAGTCCTGTATGTTGTATGTGGGAACTGAACCAGCACTTAGGAGAACATGTGTTTAAAGCAGACATATCCAAAATAACGTTAGTATGATACTTGGCAACTCACATAGGCATCTGAGGAAATGGAAAGACGTCAAGTTAGTAACGAAGGAGAACTCTTGCAGAAGCGACGTTGCCCTGAGGCACCCCTGATCCTGGTACCCGACACAGTGTTCCAGTACCCTGGAGGATTGATCATATCAGGAGTCTTCGCCAAGCAGACTATCCAGCCACAAACTCTACATAAGTAGGTGAAGTAGGTGACGCATACACTGGCACCTAATCTCTCCAGGCCTGATCCTATTTAAATTCACCTGACTTCTGTGTCCATTATATTTTGCGGATTCCCATGCTCTATATTGCATTAAAAAATCCTAATAGGCTTCTAATTAAGTTCCTTATGTGTTGCATACGTATCTTTATTTCCTTGTATCCATCCTGTGGACGGTAGTAGCCAGTTTATTTTATATCCATTATTCAGTCTGGCTAGTTTATTGTGCGCTCCGTATCCATTCTGAGGATAGTAGCAGATAGTTTATCACGCAGCTAGTATCTGAATCGCTGAGGTAGTAAATTTATTGTGCAGTCCATATGAATCCAGTGGGCGGTAGGAGCTAGGTTACTGCGCAGGTTCTATCCAGTCTGTGGAGAGCAGCAACTAGTTTACTGAATACCTAACCCGAGGAGGGTTAGGTATATCCTGCCTGTGGAGGGCAGCAGCTAGACTGTACAGCCTATATCCTGCCTGTGGAGGGCAGCAGCTAGACTGTACGGCCTATATCCTGCCTGTGGAGGGCAGCAGCTAGAACCTTCCTGTGGAGGCAGCGCGGCACCCATATCCTGCCTGTGGAGGGCAGCAGCTAGACTGTACAGCCTATATCCTGCCTGTGGAGGGCAGCAGCTAGACTGTACAGCCTATATCCTGCCTGTGGAGGGCAGCAGCTAGACTGTACAGCCTATATCCTGCCTGTGGAGGGCAGCAGCTAGACTGTACAGCCTATATCCTGCCTGTGGAGGGCAGCAGCTAGACTGTACAGCCTATATCCTGCCTGTGGAGGGCAGCAGCTAGACTGTACAGCCTATATCCTGCCTGTGGAGGGCAGCAGCTAGACTGTACAGCCTATATCCTGCCTGTGGAGGGCAGCAGCTAGACTGTACAGCCTATATCCTGCCTGTGGAGGGCAGCAGCTTACCGAGTTTACTGAGCGCCTCATATCCAGCCTGTGGACAGAAGTGACTAGTATTTGGTGCATCTCATATACAGCGTGTGGGTCATGACTGCTAGTTTGTGCACCCCCATGTCGAGTCTGTGGGCGGTGACACAAGAGCGCCTGGACGCACGGAAGACCCACAGACAAGGTCTTAAATGATGATGCGGTTGATTAATCAATCGGCCCAGTTTACTAATTTATTGGAAAAAATGGTTAAAGACAACGCTAGGTAGTTACACAACCCAAACCAACCTTCCTTCTATGCACATTGTCCAGAGAGCAATGGAAGTATGTGGGGAGGAGAGGATAGGGGAAGGGGAGGTGGTGGTGGGACAGTCCGGGTGGCTGTGTATTTATTATGTTAAATATGACTTTAATTACTGTGTAATGTTATTAATTAGTAATGTTTACATAGCTATATCATATTTAATTACTTCAGTGAAACATGTAATGGCACCAGTCTCTCATTTTTTTCAATAATTACTTGCAATTAAGAGGTATAGTTTACAGGACAATAATGATATTCAGGTTGTACAAGATCAATATACAAGTACACTAACTGTTTTACAAGCCACGGTAACTGCTTGTTAAGATGTACGTGAATGGTATACAGTAAAGACAGGATGAAGAATTAGGCACATGTACAACATCTGGGTGTCTTTAGAGCTACCCAGATGTTGTACATGTGGTGATGGCTACAGCAAGAAGCTGGCTTGATCCAAATGTCATTTTAAAGATACACTTCAATCTAGACAACACTAACTGATACACTTACACTGCACTCACTACCTTTCACTAACTGTTTCTTACACTATACTCACGTTATATTTACACTACACTATCTCACACTGCACTCACTATCTCTCACAATTCACTTTCACAATACACTCTCACAATACGCTCACTATCACAATTCACTTTCACAATGCACTATCACAATTAAATTCCACAATACACTCACTGACATACGCACATACGCTACACTATCTGACATACGCTGCGCTCACTGACACTATCATTCACATATTTCCCTTAAGTGGCGAGCCTTGATGCCGGTAAAGGACTCTTGATTCAAAGAACTAGAGCTACTCTGCCGTAACTCGAGTCATATCTGGTTTCCTCCCATTTCCCAGGCACTGTCTGACCCTCGTGTTTCCCACACAAGTCTTAGATATAAATCCAGATGTACTCCTGTTAACCCCTTTGGGGTGTGGTTCCTAGCTAGGCCTTTTGTGTATCCATATTCTCTTGCGATACCGACCACAATGTAGATAAAGTAATCTCAAGAATACCTGAAGGATACCTGAAGGAGTTTTCGTGGGTCAAGGCCCCCCACGTCCCAATCCCAAACTAGGCCTCCTGGTGGATAAAGGCCTGATCCACCAAGCTTTTACTACTGGCCTCGCACAGTCTTGCGTGCAGCTGGTCAACATACAAGTCGTACAACAGTTTTACACGTAGTAGAATAGAGGTTAAAAGTAGTCGTAGAATGGAATAGTTTACCACAAGTGGTTGAATAGTCTATCACAAGTTGTAGAATAGTTTACCACAAGTGGTTGAATAGTCTATCACAAGTTGTAGAATAGTTTACCACAAGTCATGATGACGGTGAGGGGCCTTTGATCCAAGGGATCGTATCTATCCTCCCCTTCCTTGGATCGAACCTTATTACCTCCCACTCCCCAGGGGCAATTTCCGTAAATTAATAATAATGTTACACTACTACTACTAGTAGTAGTAGTACTAAAAATAAAAACAGTATATAGTAAAATAATAATAATAATAATAACTAATAATAATAATAATAATAATTAATAATAATTAATAATAATAATAATTATAATAATAATAATAATAATAATAATTATAATAATTAATAATTATAATAATAATAATAATAATAATAATAATAATAATAATTGCAGGTGTAAAGTTAGCATATAAAGAGTGGTGTGTCCTGAGGGTAACCGTACACAACCACTACTCTCCGGATGTCCGCCATTAAGCGGAGTCTTTTAACACAATGTAAAGTTAGTTTCACATTTGAAAAAAAATATTTTGTTGTATAAACGGTTAAAAAATGTATATATATATATATATATATATATATATATATATATATATATATATATATATATATATATATATATCTAACCTAACCCAGACTAAAGTAACGTAAGATAACTTAACCTTATTCTGCCATTGGTGGACATGTGTGAATAAGTACTCACCTATTTGTACTCACCTATTTGTGCTTGCAGGGGTCGAGTCATAGCTCCTGGCCCCGCCTCTTCACTGATTGCTACTAGGTCCTCTCTCTCCCTGCTCCATGAGCTTTATCAAACCTAGTCTTAAAACTATGTATGGTTCCTGCCTCCACTATGTCGCTTTCTAGGCTATTCCACTTCCTGACAACTCTATGACTGAAGAAATACTTCCTAACATCCCTTTGACTCATAGGAGTCTTCAACTTCCAATTGTGACCCCTTGTTTCTGTGTCCCCTCTCTGGAACATCTCGTCTCTGTCCACCTTATCTATTCCTCGCAGTATTTTATATGTCGTTATCATGTCTCCCCTAACCCTCCTGTCCTCTAGTGTCGTAGGACAATCCCCTTAGCTCTGGGACTAGTCTTGTTGCAAACCTTTGCACTTTCTCTAATTTCTTGACGTGCTTGACCAGGTCTGGGTTCCAAACTGGTGCTGCATACTCCAGTATGGGCCTGACGTATATGGTGTACAGAGTCTTGAATGATTCCTTAGTGAGGTATTGGAACGCTATTCTTAGGTTTGCCAGCCGCCCGTATGCTGCAGCAGTTATCTGATTGATGTGTGCCTCAGGAGATGTACTCGGTATTATACTCACCCCAAGATCTTTTTCTTTGAGTGAGGTTTGCAGTCTTTGGCCACCTAGACTATACTCTGTCTGCGGTCTTCTTTGCCCTTCCCCGATATTCATGACTTTACATTTGGCAGGGTTAAATTCAAGGAGCCAGTTACTGGACCAGGCTTGTAGCCTGTCCAGGTCTCTTTGTAGTCCTGCCTGATCCTCGACTGATTTGATTCTTCTCATTAACTTCACATCATCTGCAAACAGGGACACTTCTGAGTCTATCCCTTCCGTTATGTCATTCACATATACCAAAAACAGTACAGGTCCTAGGACTGACCCTTGTGGAACTCCACTCGTCACAGGTGCCCACTCTGACACCTCGTCACGTACCATGAATCGTTGTTGCCTCCCTGTCAGATATTCTCTGATCCATTGCAGTCCTTTTCCTGTTACGTGTGCCTGATCCTCTAGCTTTTGCATTAACCTCTTGTGAGGAACTGTGTCGAACGCCTTCTTGCAGTCCAAAAAAATGCAGTCTATCAACCCCTCTCTCTCGTGTCTTACTTCTGTTACCTTGTCATAAAACTCCAGTAGGTTTGTGACACAGGATTTTCCTTCCCTGAAACCGTGCTGGTTGTCGTTTATAAGCTTGTGTCTTTCTAGGTGCTCCACCACTCTCCTCCTGATGATCTCCATGACTTTGCATACTATACACGTCAGTGACACAGGTCTGTGTGTGTGTTTGTGTGTGTGTGTGTGTGTGTGTGTGTGTGTGTGTGTGTGTGTGTGTGTGTGTGTGTGTGTGTGTGTTTACATTCAAGCAAGCGCATGAGAACTTACTGATAAATGTTGATTGGTTCAGACATTCTGCATGACCAAAATAAATGTGCTAGTTTCACTAATATGCCCCCTGAAATACCATTTAGTACAGGAAATACTTAATGCCCGGTGTATGAAGGTTGTATACTTTGTAAAATGTATACTAATGTTCGAGCCTCGCCGAGTAGTTCGTGTAAACTGGACTCAGTAGTCTGGTACTCATACTTGGGAAGGTGTTCCGGGGGTCAACCCCCCGCGGCCCGGTCCATGACCATGGTGTTCCGGGGGTCAACCCCCCGCGGCCCGGTCCATGACCATGGTGTTGTATACAATCTGTGGAGAAAATCTGAGAGACTGTGGAGATCAGATTTTTTTTTTCGAAATATCTCTGCTCCTTTATTTGCCGATCAGTTTCTGCCTCGATCAAAGACCTCCAACCACTGCTTCCCGTGTTCCTACTGATGTGTTCTGCTGATTTACACGTTTCTGCTGTTGTTTTACACGTTCCTGCTGTTGATTTACACGTACGTGCTGTTGATTTACAGCTTCCTGCTGCTGATTTACACGTACCTCTTGTTGATTTACATTTGTTGATTAACACGTTCCTACTGTTGTTTTACATCTTCCTGCTGTTGATTAACACGTTCCTGCCATGTTTGCTGTTGCAGTTTTACACGTTCCTGCTGTATTTTCTGCTGCAGATTTACACGTTCCTGCTTTTAAAACTACGGTTTTATGGTATTTTTAAGTTTAACGAGGAGAGACTTTCCTGTTGACCTTTAGATTCTCAGCAATATTTTCGTTTGCTATCGCAAATTTTCGTTTATTTCTTGAGAACGCTTTATTAGTTCGGCTTCAAATTTTCAAGGCTTGCGTAATGTATGTTGGGCAAGATTCATAAGGAAGGGGTTGTGAGGGATTCTGTATGAAACAGCAGTGTTAAGTGGTCTATTGTGTGCCAGCAGGTATTGTCCATAGGTATTTTAGGATGGCAGGTACTGTCCATTACCAACAAGTATGGTAGGATGGCAAGTACTGTCCATTACTGACAAGTATGGTAGGATGGCAAGTACTGTCCATTACCGACAAGTATGGTAGTATGGCAAGTACTGTCCATTACCAACAAATATGGTAGTATGGCAAGTACTGTCCATTACTGACAAGTATGGTAGGATGGCAAGTACTGTCCATTACCGACAAGTATGGTAGGATGGCATGGTTAAAAACACACAAAAAAAGACACTTAGAAAAGGACTTCAAGTACGCAAGGCTCTATTAAGTACACGTATGTGTCTCGTGTACGTGAAAAGTCTTATTAAAAATAGTCTTCTTTTGGTTGTGTGTGTCATCTTAGCCTCTTGTCTGGATACAGTATACAGAATGTGTCGTTTCAGCCATGCGTCTTGACACAGTCTGCAAAATGTGTCATTTTTAGCAACGTGTCTTGACACAGTTTACAAAATGTGTCATTTTAAGCTACATGTCTTGATGCAGTACAGACACACAGACAGAGCCAATGATCTGTCTGATTTTCCCTTCGTGCCCCCCGGGGAACGCAGGCAACCAATGCGTATATCTACGGTAGCAGTGAGGGCATGCGGGGGGATAGAAATGGTCTACAGTATTCTCTCTAATAAAGTAGCTCTATACAGAGTGATTTTGTTTTGGTTCGTAAATTGTGTTTAAAAATAATAAAAAATGGACTAGCGAGTGCTATGAGGTTTTTATGCCCGCTGCTCAGTTTCGGATGCGACCCCCTGTTTTTACTTTCAACCACACTGACCACAAAGAAAAGGTTTGACAGTAAGAGAGTTTGACTGTATATCACTAATGTGTTTTTTTAAACTTAGCGGAGTGATTAGTTATGTAAGAGCTAGAATAAATTTGCTGCAATAGAAAAAATCTTACGACAGTCCGGTCGCTAAGTCCACAAAATTTGCATTTGCTGGGAATGTTCAGTGCGCGGCCCTTGACTGGCTGGCTCTCCCAGCGAGGCCGCGCAGACGCGCAACTCCCGATTTACAAGAGTCCCATCATCACGATTGCTGCTCCCGTTAGCGCAGGGGGTAAAAAAAATAAAAAATCTGGCCAATCAAAATTCAGGCAGCGGCAATATACCAAGAGTATCAGAGTTGTGGGCACCGAGGAGCCAATTAACCAGGGTCATCAATCACTGGTGTGCCACTAAGACCTGCCTGTCAACATCACTTGGCTCTATAGCCGAATAGTGGCCCAGTCTGGCACTGTGAGTGATACGCACACAGATTTGGACGTTTTTCTGGTTACCCCTCGCCCGACCCCTCGCCCGACCCCCCATTGGTTGAGAGACGCGTTAGGATATTTTTTTAATATGGTTATTTGTAGTTGAATACTAGTTTAAAAGCTGATGAAATGTGACCTGACCTAACCTAACCTAACCTAACCCAAACCAATCTAACCTAAAGTAATGTAGCAAAATCTAACCCAACCAAGCCTAAATTTATCTTGAAATGAGTTTATGGAACCCAATTTGGTAGGACCCACAGTGATTGGACCCACGTTATTGGACCCCCAACGCCCGTTAGCGGACGCACGCTACTGAGAGTCACTATGGTGCGGCCATTGTTGGTGGGACCCAAGTTGGTGGGACCCAAGTTGGTGGGACCCACAGTGGTAGGACCCCATGTTATTTGACCCACAGTGGTTAGATATTAAACCACGGTATGGGTGGGGATGGAACTCGCGGCAGGTGAGTCGTAAAACTCCTGGCCAGCGCTTAAGCCACGGGCCGGGGGGGGGCGTTAACAAGCTGGTCCCTCACAGTAAGTTCTCGAGCTCGCTTTTAATTACTAACTTAGAGTTATTCAGGTACCCCAGGCCCTGCCAGATCAGAGGCTGCTTAATTTTGATAATTAAATTTTTCATACTAGGATGCTGGGTGAAGAAGGTGTTGATAGTAGTTACATTTTGGACATGTCTATTAGAATAGCCTGTTGATGTAGTGTGTGTGTGTGTGGAAATGTTGTGGTGTGTGTGTGGGTTGTGGTGTGAAGAGTGAGTGATGGGGGGGGGGAGTGAGAGAGTGAGAGAGAATACTCACTTGTATGTGGTTGCAGGGGTCGAGTCCTAGCTCTTGGCCCCTTCTCTCAACTTGCCTCTTGCCAGATTCACTCTATTCAAGCCTTGTGGTCCCTATCGTACCCGTTCATAAAACTATGTATGGAGCCTGCCTCCATCACTTCGTCGAGATCATTCCACTTCCCGACACCCTGAGACTGAAGAAATACTTCCTAATATCATTGTGACTCACCTGTGTCTAACTTCCAGCTGTGCCCCCGAGTACCTGTTTCCCGCCTCTCATCCTGTTTCTGTCTGCATAATCAATTTCCCTATGTATTTTTGTATGTTGTTTTCATGTCTCCCCTGGTCCTTCTCTCTTCTAGGGTGGTTAGGTTCAGTTTATTAAGCGTCTCTTCGTGTCTCATACCCATCAGCTCTGGAACTAGTCTCGTTGAATTATCCACTTTATCCGGTTTAACCTAATTCCTCAGGGGTGGGATCCACACTGGAGCTACGTACGCCAAGATGGGCCTGACGTATGTTGCATAAAGTCCCCAAAATCACTCTTTTTTGAGATTCCTTAAGGCCATTCTCAGATTTGCCAGTGAGCTTTGGCTGCAGAGGTTAATGGGTTGATATGTTTTTGGGGATATGCTAGGCACTTTTCTTACTCCCACTCCTTTCTCTTTGAATGAGATCTGCAGCCTTTGTCCTCCGAGTCTATACTCAGTGTCCGGGTTTCTGGACCCGTCTTCAATCTTCATAGTTTTGCAAATGCTGGGTTTGGATTCAAGCAAACACTTACCTGACAAACCAGAAACAGAATTGACCCTAATGTCGATCCTTGTGGTACCCCGCTTGTTACTCTCCCCCGTTTTGACGTCTCTTTCCGGACAATCATACTTTGTTTCCTTCTCCTTTACCTTTCCACTGGAGAACGTCCGACTAAAGTCATGACTTAGATAGTGACGTTAGTCGTTGATACTTACGACTCGACTTAAATCTCGAATTAAGTCACGATTTAAATCAAGATTTAAGGTAGGAAGCTGTCCAACACTGGAAGACAGGATGCTACTCTAACCTGCAAGGGAGGATAATTTTCTAAAGTGTAAAACAAGATGCTCCCTGAAACTGGGAAAAGGTATTTTGCCTGCGCACATATTAAAAACTTACCTGGTACACAAAAAAAAAAAAAAAAAAAAAATGAAAGAAATACGCATTTACAAACTATGTAAAACTTAAAGGTGTTCAAAACTTTGATTTAATATATAAGCTAATACATATATGCAGCTATTATTTAAATTAAAAGAAAGAATGATATTCTGGGGTGTTAAACACACCGTGATGTCTCCACCTGCTGCGACCTGGTCATCTCACCACCCGCAGGATTAGTAATCCAGGATAACCCGATAAAGCCACTTCGTCTAGCTCATTTCCATTCGGGTAATTTGAACCTCTTCCCCAGGATGAGACCCACAACAGTCGGCTAACGCTCAAGTTACCAACTTTCTGTCAGGTAAACAGAGACAACAGGTGGAAGGAAACATTCCCAACATTTTCACGAGTGTCTGGATCGAATCCAGGTTCTCCAGTTGTGAGCCGATGGCTCTACCACTTGAGCCATGAACCACCACAGGCAACAGAGAACTCTAGCCATCATACACAAATAGTAAGATTTATAATTAGATTGGGAAGGTTGCCGTCGAGAGGTAAACAACAAACTGACGTAGGTACCGCTGTAAACAAACTGACGTAGGTACCGCTGTGAACAACCTGACGTAGGTACCGCTGTAAACAAACTGACGTAGGTAACGCTGTGAACACAGAATGCTGTATCATTATTATTATATTCACGGGGACGCCCTAAACCCATGAGGGTCTTACAGCGCCTGTGGAATGGGAGGTAATGAGGTTTAATCCAAGGGAAGGGAAGCTCCAAGTCCTTGGATCAAGGTCTTCGTGTCTCCTGATAAAGGTACGAGGTTAGTTGCCCTCCTCTGCATACCACTCCAGTCCATCTCCATCTTGTGTATAATGGAGGTAAAGGACTGGAGTCCATCAACCTTGGCTGATGGACTGATGACATCATCTTCATTTCACTACTACATCTATTTGACTGAAGAAGCCTACTGTGTGGGCGAAACGTTTCATCAATAAAGATACCCAACTGTTGTACATGTGTCTTAATCATCAACTTGTCGATATTTTATACCATTTTCAACAAGGTTGGTGCTGAGACAGGGAAGGGCAGGGATTTAGGTTGCGGGATTTAGGAGTAAGGGTTAAGAAGTAAGGGGTAAGGGGTAAGTAAGGGGTTAAGAGAAGGGGGGTCGTGGAGCAGGCGACCTTAATCCCCCGCTCTGGGCGACCGATCTAATCCACCAAGGTTTTTTTTTTTTTTCGACTGGTTTATCCTCTTTACTTCCTGTGTTACTTTTTTACTGCGTCTTGTGTTTACCACCGCCAGCACCGCCATCTTTAGCATAAGCACCACCAAGAGCAGCAGCACCGCTAGCACCACTAGAAGCACTAGCACCAGTGGTACTAGAAACTAACACCAGCCACGGAAGCACCTATAGCAACACCACCACTAAAACCGCCTCCACAATCACCATCTACATAACCACCACCCTCATTGCCCCTTCTTCACCCACCGCCATCATTACCACCACTCTGGCACTATCCATACCTCCATAGTCAACCATCGTTGATGCCCCCTAAATCAACCACCATCCATGCCCCTTCCGTCAACCGCCATCCATGACCCTCTCCAACTACCGTCCACGACCCTCGCCATCAACCACCATCCCTGACCCCCTCCATCAACCACCATCCCTGACGCCCTCCATCAACCACCATCCATAACTCCCTCCAGTCACCATCCACGACCCTCTCCCTCAACCACCATCCCTTACCCCCTCTATCAACCACTATCCACGACCCCCTCCATCAACCAGTATCCCTGCTTCCCCCTCCACACAAAAACCAACCTAATTGTCCCCTCCATCATACTAACCCTAACCATCTGCTGTGCCTGTCGGGGTGTCCTCATCACTAGAGTATCCTCAGCAGCAGGGGAGGATGTCTTCAGCAGCAGGTGGGAGTATCCTCAGCAGCAGGGGAGGGTGTCCTCAGCACCAGGTAAGAGGTAATTATTTCAGTTCAGGATTCCCGTAAGGATAAAGTAGGATATTCGATACAGTAATATATATATATATATATATATATATATATATATATATATATATATATTTAACTGGAAAGATAAGGTACACAATACTACACGAGGGACACAATACCACATGAGGAACACAATACCGTAAGAGGTGCACAGTTTCCAGAGGAAAAACATAATACTACATAATGAACACAATACCACACGAGGGACAAATTACCACACAAGGAACACAGTACAAACGTGGTATTTTGTACCACACATGGTACAAAATACCACACGAAGAACACAATACCACACTTGTGTAGCGCCATGTCTGTGAACCAGCGTGGCAGCATTAGCGAACCCGTTTCTGACATCGTTAGCGAACCCGTTTCTGGCATCGTTAGCGAACCCGTTTCTGGCATCCTTAGCGAACCCGCATGACTGTCGTCCACCCTCCCTATGATGACCATCTTCACCACACTCGTTCCAGATGATAATTGCCGTCCAATTTCAGTTTGGCAAAGAATTTCCATTTAATTAAGTCGTCGTTTCAGTGAAGAGCCTCTCTCGTGGCTCCCTCCAGTGTTATGAATATCTCACAGCCAAGACACTTCCTAGGATAACTGTCCCAAACTTTGCCGAGGCAAAAGGTGTGGAGCAGGACTTAATATTCTCGTTGCAGCTTCCTGCGGCTGGGCTTTAATCATTCTTGCAATGCAGGGAGGTTTCGGCGGAGGAGAAGAGGGAGGAGGAGCTGGAGGAAGGAGCTAAGAGGAGGCGCTGGAGGAAGATTAGAGGCTGAAGGACGACTAGAAGTAGCAGCTGGAGGAAGACCTGGAGGAGTGGAAATCAAATTGGCGATTCGAATTTAAGTTGCACCTTATTATGCACTGGTGAAAGAGAGAGTTGCAGGGAATAACTGTATTAAGACGTTTCGCCCGTGGTCAGGCTTCTTCATTTATCTCCGCCTTATCCTGCTCATTCTACCCGAGGATCAGCAGGACTCTAGGTTCTTTATTGATTCTAGTGACGTCTTGGGAATGGTTCTGGTTTCTTGGCGAGGCTAGTGATGTCTTGCAGGCGCTGTGCTTCCCACCTTCAAGACTCATATGCGACTAAAGGTTTTTCCTGAATTCCTTCATAAATGTTGCCTTGATCACACTACAATAGCATCAAATCATCCCCCAAAAAAGAAAAAAAAAAAAAAACAGCAACAACAACTGCTTTTAATTGCTCTTTATTAGCGTCGATCTAAGAAGCTCACACACACCTGCTGGATGCCCAAGCCACTAACACTTAAAAACATCTATCACATCCACCCTTTAGCCATTCCTGGCATGACCTTTACCCCTCATTATATCATCTCCAGATTTATAAATGTTTTTGGTTATCCTAGTGTGCTTTATACTCTCTCTAAATGGCAAAACTCTTTCAGAAACCTCCTTTTGCCCTATAAATCATACGTTATGTAACTCCAAACTTTCTAAATTCTTCACTCATTCTCTGCATACATTGATCTCAAACATGACATCACCATTGCCTTCAGCCTCCTCCTCCTCGCTGTAACGTTGAAAGCCCATGCCTCAAACCCATATAAAATTATTGACACCACTATACTCAGGTACATTCTTCTTTTTGCTTCCACTGATTAACATTTTTTTACAGACGCCGCAACGCTCCATATACCCTTCTCCATCTTTTTTCTGTGATTCACCTCATTTTTCCCTCTTCCCATCTCCCGATACACTCGCTTCAAGGCATCTAAATATATTTACTTCCTCCATATTCCCCCTCCAATCTGATATCATATCTTTCATTGCCTAAAGTTTTTCTTGTTCTCATTACCTTGCCCTTTTCTCTGGTCACTTTTAATTTCCTTCCTTTCAACTCCCTCCCAAACTCCTCTGCTATTTCTTTTACAACATTTCTTTAAAATCTCCCAAAAGAATTGTGTCGTCAGCAAAGAACAACTGTGAAAACTTTCGCATGGTATTAGATTCCTTATCTTTTAATCCCAACCCGATTCTTCAACAGATTAACATTCACTTCAGTTACAATCCTATCTATAAATACATTACTCAGGCATATTGACATCACACATACCTGTTTAAAGCTAACTTTTTAATGGAAAATTGAGTCTTTCTCCTAAATACCTAAACATGAGCCTCACTCTACTAAGAAAGGTGTATTCCATATTTTTTCGCATACGCACTTGAGCCAAGTTTGCGTTTAAGTTGGGACTTGAAGTATACATGCAATTGCGCTGGACCTATGATAGAGACCGTGGCCGGACAGATGACCGACGGACATTTGGCCGAACAGACATTTCACCGAACGGAAAATTAGGTTAGGTTAGATGAATGCCATTTCGTCCGTTCGGTGAAATGTCCGCTCGGCCAAATGTCCGTAGGCAAAATGTCCGTCGGCCAAATGTCCTTCGGCAAAATGTCCGTTCGGCCAAATGTCCGTCGGTGAAATGTTCGTTCGGCCAAATGTCCGTCGGCCATCTGTCCGGGAGCCGATAGAGACAAATCTGCCTTTGATGAAAATACGTACATGAGTCAGATTTGTGCTTCAGATAAACCGGCACTTGAGCAAAATCTGCGCACGAGGTTTACCTTCACTCGAAGCAGACATGCACTTGAAGTTTACCTTCAGATGATTTAATAAAATTAAGTGGGTTACTGGGTAGATTTCTGGATTTGCAAGTTTTAAGAGAAGCGACTGACATATCCGATTATTTAGTGATATGTACAGAAAGTGTAAGAAGGAGACGGAGCACAAGGAATGTCGTCAGTGGATATGAGAGAATTGAGAACGAATGAACTTAGAAATGGCATAGTAAGTGAGGTATGAGCAAATGTTATGTCTCATAACAATAAAAAGGCTTCCAAAATTAGCTGATGTAGGTAACAGCTCTTAGCTTGTAAATAAAGTTAGGAACCTTAACCTAACTTTGTAAAAATAAACCCGTGTAAAAAAAAAGGAATGACAGCAAGGTGGGTTAGGGAGGGTGATGAATAGGCAGAAGAGGAATGATTTACATTTAAAAATGCAATACTAGATGTTTGTGGTTTGAGGAAAGTAGGTGTGAAGGGTGGGAAGTGGAATGACTGGTGGTATCAATGAGGCAAAAATGGCCAAGGAGGTAAAAAAAAAAGGTGTAAAAATGAGATACAGCAGGGAGAGTATATAAGGAAAGAAAGAGAGTTTAAATGACAGTTGAGGGAGTGCAGAGAAGAGAGCAAAGGAGAAAATTAATGAGTTTTTTCCAGCAAATTTGTCTGAGAATAATTAACAGCTTTGGAGAGAGAATGAGTTGAGAAACCTGGTCACATACACAACACAGGTTGTGTGCTGACACTTGGATCGTCGTGTCACTGCCTCTCTGGTTGTAATGAACTGTTGCTGTTGATGATTCCTCTTGCTGTCTGTTATATTGACGCTGCTGTCGTCTTGCTGTCTGTTATATTGACGCTGCTGTCGTCTTGCTGTCTGTTATATTGACGCTGCTGTCGTCTTGCTGTCTGTTATATTGTCGTTGCTGTTGTCTGCTGACTTATATTGACGCTGCTGTCGTCTTGCTGTCTGTTATATTGACGCTGCTGTCGCCTTGCTGTCTGTTATATTGTCGTTGCTGTTATCAAGCAGCTTGTGCTGGCAGTAGCTATAAGAACATAAGAAAGGAGGAACACTGCAGCAGGCCTGTTGGCCCATACTAGGCAAGTCCTTCACATTCCATCCCACTAACAGAATATTTGTTCAGCCCAATCTTCAGTGATACCCAATAAATAAGCTTTGATAATTCTATTTACTCATGTGCAATTCCCACTCAAATCCAACCCCTCTCACTCATGAATTTATCCAACCTAATTTTGAAACTACCCAAGGTCCTTGCTTCAATAACCCTACTAGGCAGACTGTTCCACTCATCAACTACTCAAAGTTTTTTAGTGCACTCGCAAACACACACACACACACACACACACACACACACACACACACACACACAACACACACACTCAGGAGCGCTGAGTAAAGCTGAGAAAATGGTCACAGAACCTCAAATTTTGCTAGTATCGCGGTAGCCCAGCAGTATTCTGAGAGAGAGAGAGAGAGAAAGAGAGAGAGAGAGAGAGAGAGAGAGAGAGAGAGAGAAGAGAGAGGAGAGAGAGAGAGAGAGAGAGAGAGAGAGAAGAGAGAGAGAGAGAGAGAGAGAGAGAGAGAGAGAGAGAGAGAGAGAGAGAGAGAGAGAGAGAGAGAGAGAGAGAGAGAGAGAAGAGAGAGAGAGAAGAGAGAGAGAGAGAGAGAGAGAGAGAGAGAGAGAGAGAAAGAGAAAGAGAGAGAGAGAGAGAGAGAGAGAGAGAGAGAGAGAGAGAGAGAGAGAGGTCAGTCTCCACCAGCCAGCAGGGCGACACCTACGGTCAAGGCACTAGTGAATATCGGTGAGTGAGAAAATGTTGGGCGGGAGCTGTGAGGGCGGCACCGCTGCCCAAACTGCCAATATTGCATTAAACTTGGTCCTAATGATGCAAGGGCCATTTACTGAAGTTCCCTGAAATTGGGCTGCTCCAGACGGATTATTCTACAGCAGTGATAGATTTAAGGATTATGGCGAGAGGGAGAGGAGGAGAGGAGAGAGAGAGAGAGAGAGAGAGAGAGAGAGAGAGAGAGAGAGAGAGAGAGAGAGATTGATTCCTCCTACATTTCCAGTTCTCACCTCACTCTTCACCTGACCATATGGCTTATATAAGAAGTTAAATGTCATCATGCCTGGGTAAATGGCCTGGACTCAAGCTCAGGCAATTGTCTGGGAGTCAACTACAGGCAAACGACAGCGGGTCAATTGTTAGTAACACGCTGAGAATCCTGCACATGTCAGTGTCAAGTGTCAAGTGTCGGCTGTCATATCAAGGGCAGGAAGGGCGACCCTTCTTACTCTCAATATGAGGAAGTAATGAGGCGAGACAGAGAGGACACCATCTCACCTCACTACATAATATTGGGGGACTTTACTCATTTCCCCTTAACTTTTACCTAGCCACCTCGGTAATACTCGATCTTATTAAGAATGACAAATTAAATGATGGGGAAAGTGAATACTATACGTCAGACTATTACAATTTATTAATGCTGTAATTACTTATTACAACAATATACTTGGTTAATGAGAAAGGGATCCGATACTAAAATACCTTGGAAAATAGTATACAAAATATTTGGGATAGGGGAATACAGTAAACTGAACCTAAATGAATATTCATTGAGAGTGTAAAATAGAGTCCTTAGTAGATTACTGCTGGAAGACCAGACTCCTAGCTCTGGGTCCCACGACCACACAGAGCCTCAGTTCTGTCCCCGACCAAGACTTCTCACTAGGTCCTTCTTAGCTACTTTCCCTGAGCTTACAAAGGCCTCCACACACCTCTGAATATCTGGCTAGAGAGGTCAGCTCTCGTGGCCTCCATAGAGTTAGAGTTTCCAAAACTAAGCAAGTTATCCCGGGATTAACAATTTTGCTTCCTATCTTCACAGACAGAAACCAGAGACCAAGTCTCTAGATACCACATGGTAAACTATTTGGAAATCAAGTATGGGTAAGTAGCAGGGCAAAGTGCTACTGAGTCAAGCTGGTGTAAATGATTGGGACCCAAATGCAGGAAAACAGTGGGAGCCTCGTTTGACCAAACAGACGTTTACCAATGCTTGACACTGTTTAATTACACATGCTTGACACCCTGTGTTGGTCCCTTGGGTGTTTACCCTCACTTGAGTACCTAGCCAGAAAATACCAAGAAATAGAGAACTTCCAATCCAGGAGAGGAAGAAACAGTAAGGAAGAATGTTTGTAATTCAACCAGAGATGCAGAGAGTGGAAAACTAAGGATACAGGATCATGGAAAAGCTATAAAAAAACAAAGGATAGAAGACAACCGAGAAGTGAATAGATAAGTAAGAAACGAGTGCGCAAGGGAGAGAAGCTGAGCGACAGTTTAAGAATTACACATCAGCAAAAACCAAGTCTGAACCGAAACTGATGAGACAGTTACATCAGGTAAGGACAGTAAAAGACGAGGCAGTGAGACTGAAGAAGAAAGGAGAGGAGATGTGACGAGATGAACAAACAATTAAAGAGGTGACAGTGGAACAGAGGCAACACCAGAGGCTCAGAGACAAAGAGCACACCAACGGGTACTGGACACTATATACACAACAGGGCAAGCAGTGAAAAAAAAATTTTTTTTTGTATCAGCTGGATACAGCAAAGGCAATGAGATTCGACAAAGTGTCGGCGGGAATTCTGCGAGAGAGGGTAAAAATCGCTATCGGAGCGACAGGTTAAAATCGTCAAGTCAAATGATACGGGACAATTGTCAAGGATATAGAAGACAGTGAATGAAGTGCCAATATTTAAGGAGACAGAGAGGAAACGTTTAATCTACTGCCCAATATCACTGGCGTGCTTACTATGTAAATGGAGAAGATAATCAGGAGGAGAGTGGTAGAGCACTTGGTGAGAAGGGATTACGTAATAGCAAGCTTTGGTTTAGACGTGGTAAATCATGTCTCACAAACCTGCTGGATTTCTATGACAAAGTACTAGAAGTGTTAGTAATAGGAGAGGGAGGGGGTGGATGGGTGGATTGCGTATTCTTAGTCTGCAAAAAGGCATATGATACTGTACATCACAAGAGAATGAGACAAAAGCCTGAGAAGCAGGCAGGAATAACAGGGAATGCACTACAGTGTATCACATAGTATCTTATGGAAGGTGAAGCAGAGTGATTGTCCGGGAAGAGGTTTCACAATGTGTGTGTGTGTGTGTGTGTGTGTGTGTGTGTGAGCAAGGGGTCTTTTCTACGGAATATGCTGAGTAAAATTTTGTTTATGCCATAAATCTGCGAAAATCAGTCTGAACATAACGAAAAAAAATATATATCTGGTATGCCATTCACATATATCAGAATCAGCATTGGTCCTAATACCGATTCTTGCAGAATCCTTCTAGTTATACTTTCACATTGTGAAACCTCTTCCCGGTGTGTCTGCAACACAATCGCAGACACACGATCTTAACAATGCAAAACACGCCACAGGGGGATGGAGCTCTTTAGCTCAAGATCTTTCGCAGTTTTTCGTGCTTCATCGGGAGGTATGCAATGTTGCAAGAGCTGCAACAGGTAAAGTGAGGAAAAGTTTTCTCAGAGGAAAGGTAGGGTGTTGAGGCTGGCTGGTTACTTCCGCATTCAGTATAACCCACGCTCCCGCAAGGCAGAATTCCCAGTCGTCAACAAACATGAGTTTGGTAGAACTCCGCTATGTACAAGGCCAACCTCTATTTAGACGCTACGTTTTGCTCTAAAGAGAGCTTAATCAAGTCCATATCTTTATGCTATGGGGTTTGAGGGGAAAAACGATGGGAGGAAACAACTGTTGACTGTTATGGAGGCGTTGTATTGGTAATCGTGTCAGAGCCCAACCTGTCCGTCTCCCCGTCTGATAAGCCTGCACCAGAATGATAGACCTAGGTGCCTGGTTCCAACGGGGGTCACGTGAATTTTAAGGCTTGGCCAAGAAGCCTGCCTATAAATGTTACTAGGAAATATATACTACACAAGTAATACTGTTGACATTTAGAGCCCATCATAGTCTATCAGTCAAGGCTCTGCACACAGCGTCGTTCGACTATTCTTGTGGGTAGTCTCACAGGCGAGTCTCAGATTTTTGCTGAGAACTTTTAAGAAGTGACTGTAGAATTTATCCTGGTTGATTTAACAAGTTTGGGAGTTGTATTAAAGATTATTACCTTTTAGGGTAGTTTGTGCTAATCTTGTATGAATCGTGTGAGAATTTTATCTAAATCTTATATGAATCTTGCAAAATATTGTACGAATTTGGATTGAATCTCCCTCGAATTTTGTTGGAATCTTGAATGGACAATCCACGAATCTGTCACGTGACATCCTAATATTCAAGCAGAAGCTCTGAAACCCACAAAAATCATATGGCGCCTGGGGGGGAGTGGAAGGGGAGATGAACAGTTTAATCCGAGGAAATGAAGAACAACTCCATTTGTTCAGCTCAGAGGAAACTACACCTGCATCATTTCTTTGAAGAATGTTGTCATGTTAACCTCTCCTCGATCACCGGCATGACAAGTGAGCCAGGCAAGCTCACCTCTCGTGTCCTCACCGGTGGATGTCCCGAGTCGTGTGTACTCATCTCTAGTTGATGAAGTGAGTCGTAAAAGAGAGTTATTGGTTGTGTTCGTCCGCCACACTCATCTCTCCTCAGTGCTGTTCACTAGTGATGTATGTTAAGTAACCAGGGTTCACGGCAACCTCCTTAATGCATTTCTGTGTGCTTTACTATGCTCTTCTGAATTTTAGTTCCTTTTTTTTCACTATGCTCTTTTGAATTCTAGTTCTTTTTTTTACTATGCTCTTTTGAATTCTAGTTCTTTTTTTTCCTACGCTCTTTTGAATTCTAGTTCTTTTTTTTCCTATGCTCTTCTGAATTGTTCATTATAATTTAGTACAATCTTTCGATTTTTTCATTACCTTTCAGTACAATCTTCTTAATTATTCATTACCTATTAGTACAATCTTCTGCATAATTCATTACCTTTCAGTAGAATCTTCTTAATTATTCATTACTTATTAGTACAATCTTCTGCATAATTCATTACCTTTCAGTACAATCTTCTTAATTATTCATTACCTATTAGTACAATCTTCTGCATAATTCATTGCCTTTCAGTACAATCTTCTGAATTCGCACTTCCATCCTCATTTGAATTTTCAGATATTTTTCATGCTTTTCAGAATTTCCAAATTCCAAACCACTTTTCCTGCATTTCAGTTTTCTGAAGAAGCTTTGAAGTAATCTTCCAACACCAAGTACGTCACTAGAACTCTCAACACTAGACCCGATATTCAAACCACTATAACCGACCCTACGTGTGAATGTATATACGTGTCGTGCAGAATAAGTAAAACTGGTCAATTAGCAAAAACTCATTTAAAATTAAGTCCTTTCTAAAATTTTCTCTTATACATCTAAAGATATATTTTTTTCATTTATGCTAATATAAAAATTAATGATTTTGTACCAAAAAAACATTAGGAAACTTACCTGATCTTATTATAACAAGCGCAATTTAATTTAGCCTAAACCAACTAAATATATTTTATATAAATTTACAATAATTTAATAATAAACAAACACCATGAAATATATTTTTTTCGTTAGGTTCAGAATGAGTTTTGCGAAATTATTGCATTCACAAATTTTCGCTTGGCTTATTCGGCAAGAAGATCGTTACTATTTAAGCTAAAATCGCAAGTTTTACTTTTAAGGCACGATATATATATATATAAATATATATATATATATATATGAGAGAGAGAGAGAGAGAGAGAGAGAGAGAGAGAGAGAGAGAGAGAGAGAGAGAGAGAGAGAGTATATCAATACAGAGTTATCTGCTGTACATCACTGATATGCAAATCATACCAGGCGATACGAAATGCATCTCCCCCGTAAATTATTTCCTCTGGACGAACAGAAATATTCCTCTGCGTCCCTTGCCAAGTGTCTTCAAGCACCCTCAAGGGATCCAACATCATTAATTAAACGATTTTCCAAATGCAAACCATTCAATTGATGGAGAATAGCAAAAAAAATCAATAAAAAAAATGTTGCAGACGGCAAGACTTCAATTTCTCCCCTTCTTCTCTTCTCCCTTTTCCTCTTCCCCTTTTCAATCCCCCCCCCCTTTTTTTTATTTTTTTTCCCTTCCTTGGAGCCACCTCCAAAAAAACAGACGTGGAAATATTAATTAGTGAGACGCCAGAAGTAACTTCAAAAATTATTTAGCTGCAGAACGTTGCAAAGGTCTTATCAGGGAGCAGGCAAAATGTGTCTGGCACACACACGCACTCACACGCACACGCACACACACACACACACACGCACACACACACACACACACACTCACACGCACACACACACAGACACACACACACACACACACACACACACGCACACACACGCACACACACACACACACACGCACAGACACACACGCACACACACGCACAGACACACACGCACACACACGCACACGCACACACACACACACACACACACGCACACGTACACACACACACTCACACTCACACGCACACACACACACGCACACGCGCACACACGCACACACACACACACACACACACACGCACACACACACACACGCACACACACACACACACACGCACACGCACGCTCGAGAAAAGGTACTTAGGGAGAATATTTAGTGAAAAAAGGCAAAAAAAAAAAAAAGCTGGAAAATATCAGGGAGGGTTTGTGAAGTGTGAAGGAAAAAAGTGAGAGCGCGAGGAGCAACTCAGAGAGAAAAGCAGCACACGCAAAAATAAAGAGTGGAAGTGAGAGACAGAGGGAAAAATAGAAGTGCCAGAGTGAAGGATTGAGGAGGAAGAAAGAGAGAGTAAGGGATTGTTGAGAATAAGAGAGAGAGGAGAGAAAGTGAGAGAGAATTTAAGCGTGTGTTCGAATCTGTATGAATGTTGGTGTGTGTGAGTACTCATCTAGTTGTGGTTTCAGGGGTCGATTCACAGCTCCTGGACCCGCCTCTTCACTGGTCGCTACTAGGTCACTCTTCCTGTTTCATGAGCTTTATCATACCTCTTCTTAAAGCTATGTATGGATCCTGCATCCACTACATCACTTCCCAGACTATTCCACTCCCTGACCACTCTGTGACTGAAGAAATACTTCCTAACATCCCTGTTATTCATCTGAGTCTTCAACTTCCAACTGTGTCCCCTTGTTGCTGTGTCCCATCTCTGGAACATCCTGTCTCTGTCCACCTTGTCAATTCCTCTCAGTATTTTATGTCGTTATAAGAACATAAGAAAGAACACTGCAGCAGGCCTACTGGCCCATGCGAGGCAAGTCCAATTCTCCCACCGACTTAAGCCAATGCCTTGACCTAGTCAGGTCAGTCGCATCTGACCTAGTAGCACAAGCTAGTCAGGTCCAACTCACACCCACCCACAACCACTCATGTATTTATCCAACCTATTTTTAAAACTACACAACGTTTTAGCTTCTATGATGGTACTCGGGAGTTTGTTCCACTCATCCACAACTCTATTACCAAACCAGTGCTTTCCTATATCCTTCCTGAATTTGAATTTTTCCGATTTAAGACAATTGCTGCGAGTCCTGTCAATGCTAGATATTTTTAGCACGCTATTTATATCTCCTTTATTAATTCCTGTTTTCCATTTATACACCTCAATCATATCCTCACTAATTCTACGCCTTTCTAGAGAGTGCAGATTCAGGGCCCTCATTCTATCCTCATAGGGAAGATTTCTGATACATGGGATCAACTTTGTCATCCTCCTTTGTACGTTTTCCAGAGCATTTATTTCCATTCTGTAATACGGTGACCAAAACTGTGCAGCATAATCTAAATGAAACCTAACCAAAGATATATAGATTAAAAGAACAACCTCAGGACTTCTATTATTTATACTTCTTGATATGAAGCCAAGGATTCTGTTAGCTCTATTGCGAACACTTATGCACTGTTGTCTTGGTTTTAGATTACTGCTAACCAGAACTCCTAAATCCTTTTCGCAATCTGTAATATTAAGATCTACATTATTTAGTTTATATGTGGCATGGTTATTTACCTGTCCAACATTTAGAACTTTGCATTTGTCTATATTAAACTGCATCTGCCACTTCTCCGACCACTGCATCAGTCTATTCAAATCTTCCTGGAGTGCTCTAATGTCCTCATTTGAATGAATTGGACGGCCTATTTTGGTGTCATCAGCAAATTTGCTTATGTCGCCATTTATTCCCTCGTCTATGTCGTTTATGTAAATTGTGAACAACAAGGGGCCTAACACTGACCCCTGTGGAACACCGCTTGAGACGTGCCCCCATTCTGATTTCTCCCCATTTATGCAAACTCTCTGCTGCCTATTTGTCAACCATGCCTCTACCCAGGAAAAAAAATTTCCTCCTATTCCGTGTGCCTTAAGTTTTCTCAACACCCTCTAATATCGAAAGCCTTACTGAAGTCCATATACACAATATTATATTCAATACCATGATCTACCTCAAATACCTTATTGAAGAAAGTTAGTAAATTCGTAAGACAGGAACGCCCCTTTGTAAAACCGTGCTGAGATTTATTAATCCATTTATGCCTTTCCATGTCTCTCCTGTCTTCCAGTGTCATCATGTCGATTTCCCTTAACCTCTCCTCGTAGGACATACCCCTTAACTCCGGGACTAGTCTTGTTGCAAACCTTTGCAGTTTCTCTAGTTTCCTTACGTGCTTGGCTAAGTGTGGGTTCCAAATTGGCGCTGCATACTCCAATGTAGGCCTAACGTACACAGTGTACAGAGTCCTGAACGATTCCTTACTAAGATGTCGGAATGCTGTTCTTAGGTTTGCCAGGCGCCCGTATGCTGCAGCAGTTATTTGGTTATGTGCGCCTCAGGAGATGTGCCTGGTGTTATACTCACCCCAAGATCTTTTTCCTTGAGTGAGGTTTGTAGTCTCTGGCCCCCTAGACTGTACACCGTCTGCGGTCTTCTTTGCCCTTCCCCAATCTTCATGACTTTGCACTTGGTGAGGTTGAACTCCAGGAGCCAGTTGCTTGACCAGTCCTGCAGCCTGTCCAGATCCCTTTGTAGTTCTGCCTGGTCCTCGTCTGATTAAATTCTTCTCATCAACTTCACATCATCTGCAAACAGGGACACTTCGGAGTCTATTCCTTCCGTCATGTCGTTCACAAATACTAGAAATAACACCGGTCCTAGGACTGACTCCTGTGGAACCCCGCTCGTTACAGGCGTTACAGGTAGGTAGGTATGTGTGTGTGTAACGGTAGTGGTAGGAACCGTAATGACACTTAACAACTCAAGCAGTAATAATGACAGTAGGTGGTTTGGATTGTGCTGAGAATAGCGGTCGGGGGGGGGATGGGGGCGACGATGGTGATTGTGGTGGTGGGGGCACCAGGTACTGTGTCACCGGAGTATTAAGCTGGTGGGGGTACCAGGTACTGTGTCACCGGAGTATTAAGCTGGTGGGGGTACCAGGTACTGTGTCACCGGAGTATTAAGCTGGTGGGGGTACCAGGTACTGTGTCACCGGAGTATTAAGCTGGTGGGGGTACCAGGTACTGTGTCACCGGAGTATTAAGCTGGTGGGGGTACCAGGTACTGTGTCACCGGAGAATTAAGCTGGTGGGGTACCAGGTACTGTGTCACCGAGTATTAAGCTGGTGGGGGTACCAGGTACTGTGTCACCGGAGTATTAAGCTGGTGGGGGTACCAGGTACTGTGTCACCGGAGTATTAAGCTGGTGGGGGTACCAGGTACTGTGTCACCAGAGTATTACGCTGCTTCACTATCAACACTCAGTACAAAAACAACGACTCGGCCAACTAAATTACCAATGACCTATCACAATAAAATATATATTTAACTCTCAAGAAAAAGATCACTCCTCCCCCTCCCCCCAAAAAAAAATCCGGTTTATTCTCAATTACATTCACTAAACCTGTCCACGAATGTATTAAAATTTTGCGATAACTGGTCATGCTAGGTAAGACTGTCTTAAAGATACGTCAGAAAGAACGAAGGCACAATACCCTGACTCCAACAATACACAAATATCGCGTTTCGGTCCATTGTTATTATTATAATCATAGCTAAGCGCTAACCGTTTCGGTTTCAGTCGGACCGAAACGTCGTCGTAAGCTTTTCTCTTCTACGTGCGGGTTATTTGTGTATTACTGATAGTTTATTTGTCAGTCTCAGAAGTGTATCCTTAAATAGGGATGACAAGGATGCTTTAATTCTAAATTAGAAATCCCTAAAACATTGCACACAATGCATTCCAGAGATAAACATTGCATTCCGTGCATACGAATGGTATTCCAGTGATAGGCACTGCAATCCATAAATACGCATTTTCAATGGACGAGCGATACGTTTCGAAACTTGCGTTTCTTAGGGAACAATTTCCATTCCAGATGCTGCATCCACCTGTTATTCCCGCAGAATATTTTGTACACGAGTGTTCCACTCTGAAGTGTGAGTGATGCTGCCTTGCACACACACACACACACACACACTCACACACACACACACACACACACACCACACACACACACACACACACACACACACACTCACACACACACACACACAGGATAAAAGAGCAGTGGTGGTTGAGGAAAAGGTGCTAAGGATCTAAGGGAACTGAAGAGGGAACTAGAGGAAATGAAGGGAAGGGGGAAATAGATAACAATAGAAACGGCAGGTAGGGTAACAGAAGGAAGGAAAGTGGGAGGAAATAAGACCTTTGCAGAAATGTAAGAACACCAGGAGGTACAGGAGGTGATAAATAGAGCAGTAGAAAAACTGGTAACAACAGGTAATGGAGTCTGGAGGGGAATAACAGGAGGATCATCCATGGTCTTCATGGATGATAACAAGAGGATCATCCATGATCATCATGGATGATAACAGGAGGATCATCCATAGTTATCATGAGGCCGATGGGAAGACAAGTGAGACCTGCTAGGCGAGGGAACAAGAGATTCAAACTATCACAAAATTGACAGGAAGGACCCAAGTTTAGCTGGTGATAAATTTTCAGAGAATCGTGAATTACAAGGGACAAAATACGCCCAGTCCAACTGACCCTCCCAACAGAAATGGCACGAGAGAGGATAATCAGTCGGAATCCACTGTCAAGGAGGATATATCACCATGTGTACCTCGGCTTGGACAGGAGAGAGAGAAAAAAAAGGGGAATCAACTGAGGGAGAGTGAAATGCCAATAAAAACAGGAAGGAGAGAGTGAAGGTGAGAGCAGATGCAAAATTTCAGTCTCTAGGATTGGCCCATGCAAAGCCTCTCAAAATCATTCTCATATTCCATCAACCATATTTACTCAAAACCAACCATACCCTCCTTCCCCATCAGCCCTCAACCTTCTCCCATCCTGACCCCTTTTTGAGCAAGAATGTTACCCGCAACCACCCTTCATTGCAACCACCAACCCCTTCTTTCCTCTACCCAACCTCTCACCTACACCCACAGTCTTGACCCATTACAGTACAAGAACCATCCTACAACCACTCTTCTAGCTCCACGTCCTTCTGCACCCTCTCCTGCTCCCCTGAGTCATTAACAAGGACCAGGATGTTGGCCAGGACGCTAAAACCAGAAACACAATAAGAGAAAGAAAGCAAAGTAGCAAAGATATACTAATGCATATGAAATAAGAGTGATGAATAGAACAATCAAATAACACAGGCATCCCCAAAAATTATTGGACTCGTAAACAAAACTCACGGGAGATAACATATGTAATTTTCCCAGCTGACTATCATATTATGAATAAGGACAGAGGAAACAGGAGTTTTGAGGAGATGAGTATAACAGAAAGAGGCCAAATAGCTTTAGAGTAAGAACGATCATGACTGGGAGACCCAAGGTAGTGACAGCATTGCTGGACAACCCGCCACGAAACAGCAGGAGACCAAGGCATGAATACAATGACGACCGCAAAGCGATGACGATTACCAAAGTGGAAATGACTAGAAGAGCCCACATGAGTAATGTAAAGGAGACTTTAGCCACAAGAAAATAGACTGTGAGAATTGCTAGCCATACGGGGTACAGGAAATGGATTAAGATGATTCAGAATGTGATGGTAAATGTATATGCTAACATGTCAGAGACTCAGAGAGAGAAGAACAAGCAGTAGAGCTGGAAAGAGGACTCTAAACGACTCAGATGTATTTGCAAAAGAATATGAGATTTTCGAGTACCAAGTGGAAATATGTAAAGAAACACAGCATGGGAAGGAAATGCGAAACCAGACTTCAGAGGAGGAAACAACACAGGGATGAGACATTTCTTGAATACAGTGCAGTAAAAAAAAAAAAGAGGGATCTGAAAAAGGCAGTGAATGAAACGGAGTTTATAGCTGAAAAGTACCAGGCAGCAGAGGAGAAATTTATTCCCAGGACCAGAAGTGGCAATTATAAGATCAGTGTCCATGGTTCACCCAGAGGTGTCGAGAAACAAAGGTTAAAAGTCTATCAGCATAGAAAAAAAATGCAGAAAGCAAAAAAAAAAAAAAAAAAAAAAAAACTAAGCGATCAGAAGAGCCTGTAAGCATAAAGGCTGACAGACTGACAGACTGACAGACTGACAAGATGATATGCCATTGAAAGCCAAATCTGTACCTAAGATACTATACAATCACCTCAGAAGGAAGCCAAAAGTGAAGGGCCAGGTGATAAGATTAAAGGAGAAGAGTTCACAAGAAATCAGGACGTCTTCGAGGAGCTAAATAAAAGATTTAAGGAAGTATTGTCGTAGAAAATAGAGACACTACGAGAGAGTCGAAGATAAAGAGAACTAATTAATAGTCCAAGTTGGACAGAAACATCGTCATGAGTTTCATTCTGCTATGTTGGACAGAAACATCGTCAGGAGTTCCATTCTGCTATGTTGGACAGAAACATCGTCAGGAGTTCCATTCCGCTATGTTGGACAGAAACATCGTCAGGAGTTCCATTCCGCTATGTTGGACAGAAACATCGTCAGGAGTTCCATTCCGCTATGTTGGACAGAAACATCGTCAGGAGTTCCATTCCGCTATGTTGGACAGAAACATCGTCAGGAGTTCCATTCCGCTATGTTGGACAGAAACATCGTCAGGAGTTCCATTCCGCTATGTTGGACAGTAACATCGTCAGGAGTTCCATTCCGCTATGTTGGACAGAAACATCGTCAGGAGTTCCATTCCGCTATGTTGGACAGAAACATCGTCAGGAGTTCCATTCCGCTATGTTGGACAGTAACATCGTCAGGAGTTCCATTCCGCTATGTTGGACAGAAACATCGTCAGGAGTTCCATTCCGCTATGTTGGACAGAAACATCGTCAGGAGTTCCATTCCGCTATGTTGGACAGAAACATCGTCAGGAGTTCCATTCCGCTATGTACGGGTTATTCATGTAACAAGTATTAGACAATACACATAAACAAGAGTTCTGGAAGAAGGATCAGAAGCACTGTCTGAACCACTGGCTAAAATCTCCAATAAATCAATTGATTCAGGGCAACTTCTAGAGATGTGGATTAGGAAAATATAGTACATGTTTTTTTTTTTAAATGAACAGATAGGTTTAAAGTATAAGCCAGTGTCATTGATATTCATAAATTATAACATTACTGAGAAAATAGGCAGGCAATGAGTGATGGAGGAGCTAGAGACGAGCTGCTTCATGAACTACCACCAGCATAATGCTGGAGTTGTGACAAATGCTTTTGAAAACAGACAAGTTGAAGAGACACTTATGCAGAATATGGTAATGTTTATTGAGGAAGTGTCTTGCCACACAGTGGCTTCATCAGTCCAATACAATAAATATTATCATATTTTACATAAGTGTCTCATTCTTCAACTTGTCGGTTTTGAAAAGCATTTATGACATCTGTCAGACACTGCAACATCATGGGATCTTGATACAAGGAAATCTTCAACAATTGTTCAACCTTTGGACGAAGACCTACTTACACTAGTGGATGGTTCCACTGTGACTCCGCATCCTCCTGCTTCCACTCACCTGACTACAGTATATAAATAACAAAAAAGGCACAATACCGTGACTGGAACAATACACACACAACTCCGACTATAGGCTGTACTTTCTTCAAGATTGACGGACTGAACAGATTGATGCCAGGCTGAGGGACTGATTACCTCAAACTCCTCTTCTCCTTACACCGTTCTTTTTTGTATTGGACTGATGAAGCCACTGTGTGGCGAAACGTTCCCTCAATAAAGATTACAATATTTTGCATAAGTGTCTCATTCTTCAATGCTGGTGTTCTATGATAAGGTTAAAGAAGTGAGGCGAAAGTGAGTGAGAGAGAGAGAGAGAGAGAGAGAGAGAGAGAGAGAGAGAGAGAGAGAGAGAGAGAGAGAGAGAGAGAGAGAGAGAGAGAGAGAGAAAAAAATCTGCTTTTGACAGTAAAAAGCGAGAGGCTGGGACAAAAGCTTGAGGAAATGGCAAGAGTAATGAGGAAGGCACTACAGGGAACAAGGTATAACAAAAGAAATAAATGATTATCAGAGAAGAGGCAACAGAATGAGCAAGTGTAACAAATGGGGTTCCACAAGGAACAGTACAAGGATCCCTCATTATTTCTGGTGTATGTGAACGGCATGCCGAAAGAAGTACTGATAAATCAGTCACATGTGCAACACTTAGGAATCTTTATTCCGAAACGTTTCGCCTACACAGTAGGCTTCTTCAGTCGAATACGCAGGAGGCAGCAGAAGCAATAAAGATGTAAAGACGATGCAATCAGTCGATTGTCTGATGAATCCATTTTCGCAGATGTGTAACTAATGTTGGAAATATTAACAAAACACAAGGAAAACCTATAAACTGACCTAGACAAGCTGCAGTACTGACCCAGCAATTGTTGTAATTTAACCTCAACAAATGCAAGGCTGTGGAAAGTGGGTAAGGGTCCAGACTGTAAACTTCCTTCAGGAAGAACCTCCACAGCGCGTCGCCTGAGGCGCACACCAACTGAAGAACCTCTGCAGCAAATGTGCGTCTGGCAAATCTAAACTTATCTTTCAGAAATGTCAACAGTCACTCACGACACTATATACGACAGGTCAAACCCACCTTTTCGTATGCAGGACCGATGTGAAGCCCACTGGACAAAGTGTAAAGTTTGCCACAAGACTAGTCTCAGAGCTAAGAATACAACATAAGAATAGAGGAGCACTGCAGCAGGCCTACCGTCCCATACAAGGCAGTTTTTTTTCAAAAACCAACTATTCCCACCCACCTACCCACTTGTCCAACCTTTTCCCAAAGCTACTCAAGAATTTGCTTCAATACATTAAAACATATTGATATGAACCAAGAAAGAGAGCTTAAAGGAGCTAATTCTGATGACACCAGAGCAAAGACTAGGGAGGACATGATAATGACATACAAAAAATTGAGAGGAACTGACAGGTGGACTGGAACTGGCTGCTCAGGAGGCTAGAAACAGGTATATAAGGACACATCTGGAAGTTAAAAACACAGATAGTCACAGCGATGTTAGGATATATTTGTTCAGTCTCAGAGTGGCCAAGAAGTGGGAACGACCTACATAGCGAAAAGGAAGAGACAGGATGAATGAGAAGTTTTAAGAATAGGTGTGATAGTATTCACGAAGCCATGAGTAAACCTAGTAGTGGTCAGTTTGAAAGGGGCCAGGAGCTGAGACTCAACCTTTATAACCATAAATAGGCAAGTATAAATATGAAACCAAACAGATAAGTACAATAAGGTGAGTCCAAACAAATGAGCACAAATTTGTGAGAACACAACCCCCACACGTCGTACAGTAATGTTTAACAAATTAGCTTTAATCAAGGAAACTTTTAAAATTTATTCCCCTCTATGATGCCTCAAGTTATCTAATTAACCGTGTTTCTAGGCTACACCGGGTGAATGAGAGCAATTGTGCCTCTGGTGACGAGGCAACTTGAGCGAGGAGGCGACGTCACTGTGGCTAATACCAGCCTCCCTCCCTTACCTGATGGCTGAATCCAACCCTTACCTGATGGCTGAAGTCAGCCCTTACCTGATGGCTGGAACTACCCCTGGCCCATCACTCGCTGCTGATGCTGCCATTACTACAACTTGTCCAAGAGCCCCCCACTGATATTTGAAAACTATGAGGGAGATGAAGGGGATATTTGACACCTATGAGTGGGGAAGGGGGCGAGGGAGATATTTAAAAACTATGAGAGAGATATGAAGGAGATTTTCGAAAACTGTGACGAAGATTGGAAAATATTTTTGAAACCTTTGAGGGAGATGAGATAAATATTTGCGAGCTATGAGGGAGATGAGCTAAATATTTTTGAATTCGGGTGGGTAGCTGGGGCGATAATTTAAAATTATATAAAACCCAGTGAGGCACCATCACCGATCCACCTTTCGCTAATGAGATAATGTATATTAGCAATGAGGGAAGACTGTGAGAGAGATATCTGTGAACAAGAATGGAGAGGACTCTTATGTTTACACTGTGAGGTCCCCAGCACGACTCATTGTTGTGACGAACCAAAACAAACATTCATGGTTAAGTAACACATTAAGAGAAACATCACGACTCCACTCTCGCACTTTTTAAGCTTTTATTACTTATATTATTAAGTTGCCAACACTTTCATTTATTATCCAGTCCTATGTGTGGGGCTATTTGTGTATTGCAGATGTTTACCAGTATTTTTTTCTATCTCTGTTCCACTTTCGTCTGAGAATCCCATGAGGAAAATCTATGGTTGTCGTCACAAACATATACGCAGTGTGAGCCTCGAGCCAGGCTAACATGTATTGTAAACATAACTGGCCAAAAGGAAAACAAAAGATGAGTTACGGGAAATAAATGCCAGCATGGCGAGTGTGCACTAGTATACAAGACAGGTTTAACCATGTAAAAAACGTCGTAAGAGTTTTAGTTTTAGTTGTAATGCGCACGTGAGTGTGTACTCCTCAGCTCTGAGTACAAATTTACCTAGATGAACGAGCGTGTGTCGGGGGGTTCTGGCTGTTAGGGTGTCCTCTCAGCTCTCACCCAGGGTAATAAACACCTGTAATAAAACTAACACAAGACTTTGTAAATACCGAATTCTTACAGGTTTTCAAAATCAAAACGACAGACACATCACAACAGTCGACTTAAAAATAAAAAAAGACAAGTCAAAAGAGCTGAGGAAACATCAGCAAACTAAAAAAAAAAAAAAAAAAGGATAATCACACCAGCATTAGACGCAAATGCAAAAGATAAAAAAAAAATTACATTAAACGAGGTTCACATATTTTCAAAATTGAAGTACATTTAAATCCTTCTTTTGCCATTATTATTATTATTATTATTATTATTATTATTATTATTATTATTATTATTATTATTATTATTATTATTTTAATTTTATTATTATTATTTTTTTTTTTTTTTATTATTAGTATTATTAATTATTCTAACTAAGAGCTAAACCCACAAGGGGCATACAGCTATTTATATCTTTCCTAGAGCCCTCAAGACTGGATGTTCCTTAGAGCACACAGCTTAAAGCGCTAAAACAGCTCTGAGTACCAACTGGGTGAGACAAAGACTCAGCTCATTACCAACCTAATGAAACAAGACACCAACTCATACACACAAGACAGCTCAGAGTACCAACTCATACACACAAGACGCTCAGAGTACCAACTTACCAAGACAGATCAGAGTACCACTCTGACACACAAGACAGCTCAGAGTCAACTACACACAAGACAGCTCAGAGTACCAACTCATACACACAAGACAGCTCAGAGTACCAACTCATACACACAAGACAGCTCAGAGTACCAACTCATACACACAAGACAGATCAGAGTACCAACTCATACACACAAGACAGCTCAGAGTACCAACTCATACACACAAGACAGCTCAGAGTACCAACTCATACACACAAGACAGATCAGAGTACGATCTCATCGACCTCATCGATCTCATCGTGGCAAAAAAAAAAAAGTGTACGCTGTCTAGACTTTGAAGTGCAACACAAGCAACACAACATTCTGTTGCGTCAGTGGATGGCACTTTATTATCTTACCTGCCAGCTGCATCCGTCAACAGGGAAACGTCAGCAAGATAAAACAGCAACAGAAAACAGGAAAGAAGGAAGAGCATAAAAACTGCAAAGCGGAAGACGAGGGAAGGGGAAAACTGAAACGAAATTGAATGTTGGCATTTACTGGGAGGAGAGACGAAAGGGGAGAGAGAGAGAGAGAGAGAGAGAGAGAGAGAGAGAGAGAGAGAGAGACAGACAGACAGACAGAGGGAGGGGGGCTCATCATGTTTATCAGACTTAATGAACTACCACTGTGGGTTTAAACGTGGTAGAATATAGGTTCATGTAGGTTCACCCTCCACAAATTTTCTTTGTGACGGATGGGTAAATGGCGACGAGAACCGCTGCTCGGTTCTCGTTGTTATCTACCCACCCAGAGAATGAATTCGGTCAGGATGATCGCACACACGTCTTTACTAAACTGAGCATCTGAACAAGGTGAGGTGATGAAGAACTGACTTCCACAACCTGGCTGTGGAAGCTGACGCGATCACTGACGCGAACGAGGTCAGAAGACCGAAACGTTGCCTATTAATTTGTCTAGAATGTTTGTACAAATGTCCGCCTTAGCTTTGAACATGAAGTCTGCCATTAATGACCAAGACACATTGATCCAAACTAATATTAAGAGCAAAGTAAAACCATTCACCAATCTCACTAATCTCATCCTGTATGTTAAGCCCGAGTACATTTCTCCTTGAGATCAGCCATGGTGTGGCTATCACAGCTGATGCTAATTAAACGAAGAATAAAAAGACAATACTGTGACTGGAATAATACACATGACTTGGAGGAAGCACAAGTTTTTCCATGGCAGGCCGGAATTTCCACAGTAATCCCCACAGACAAGACTGTCGACAAACAGAGCAAGTCCTTCGCTGGTCCATCTCTCAGTAGGAAGCAAATACAAGACGAAAATTGGCTCCTTGAAGAATAAACTCCAAGAGCTGTGGTTTTTGATCAAACACCGACAGGGATATACACCTGATTACACATTTTCTTTTCTAAATCGATAGAATTTCGAAGTCGCATCAGACAATCAAGGATAAGTTGAAATGGAGAAAAAATCATTACTAAGATTCAAGATGATGGCATCTTATTTGTAGAGAGAAATGTAAAAATTTCCCCTGATGAGGATCTCACTCACACGAGGATCCACTCAGTGGGGGAGCTTGTGCTCAGTTTCAGACCCAGATTGTTCACCTTCATTGTTTGCTGAAAGAATTTCAGGGCAAGAGAGTAAGACAAAAAAAAAGATGCATAGTTTCCTTAAAATCCTGAACACAGAAAATATTGCAAGATCGGACAGAGTCCAAGATTACTGTGTGATCTACCTGGAGGCTGTTCCCAGGGTCAACGCCCCCGCGTTACTTCGTGATGCTTTTTAATGTAAATGTGCTTAGATCTACTAAATTGCTTAAAGTTGCACTTTTAACTTTAAAGCTGAATAAAACATTGGTCAGTGTAGCTCAAGGGTGCGATGGATATATATATATATATATATATATATATATATATATATATATAGTGTGTGTGTGTGTGTGTGTGTGTGTGTGTGTGTGTGTTGTGTGTTTGTGTGTTTGTGTTTGTGTGTGTGTGTGTGTGTTGCCAAATAGGTAAAAATTGCTATTCTGGCTTAAATAGCAACGCTCTTCTTGCCGAATAAGGCAAGCGAAAATTTGTGTATGCAATAATTTCACAAAAATCATTCTGATCCTAACGAAAAAATATATTTCATTGTGTTTGTTTATTATTAAATTATTGTAAACTTATCTAAAATATATTTAGTTGGATTAGGCTAAATTAAATTGCGGTTTTTATAATAAGGTTAGGTAAGTTTTCTAAGGTTCTTTTGGTACAAATTTTTTTTTACAGTAACATAAATGAAAATATATATTTTTAAACGTATAAGAGAAAATTTTAGAAAGGATTTAATTTTAAATGAGTTCTTGCTAATTGAGCAGTTTTACCTATTCGGCACGATGTATATATATATATATATATATATATATATATATATATATATATATATATATATATATAAAGAAACGCACCCATTCTCCTCAAACAAGATTTCATTTTAGGCTTATTTGATAAAAATTACAGAATACTCTACTCGTAGAACATAGATCAGGATAATACATTTTCTACATTTATGGAGCTTAATCGAATTTTGATAACCCAATTATTTAATACACTCGGTTTTGCAAAGCTAAAATCTCCCAGAATTATTTTATCCATTGGTGATGCTGCCATAGTTTTAGGAGTTCCAACTCAATAAACTCTTTAGTTAAATGATTAGTGATAAATGTTCCAATTAAATACAAGTCTCGCCTTAATGCTAAAAGAAATAATATAAGTAACTTTACTAATATTTACACTGTGTACATCGTGGTGACAGTAAAGTGGCACTGTCACTACTACACTTTACTGCATTTTTTTTATTGATGATGAGTTATTTACAGATGAGATTATTGTAATCATAACTAAGCGCTAAACCCAAGAGGCTGATACAGCGCTGCATACTGGAGGTGAGATCATTCTTACACTGAACGATAACAGAGCCTCTCTGCTCACAACATTTGTACTATCATATATTAAACATTAAAAAATCTTATCTGTATTATACTTACGAGGAAGTACTCAGCATGTGAAGGTCCAGCAGCGTCTGTGGAATGGAAGGAAATAAGGTTTGATACAAGGAAATGGAGGATGGCTCAAATTTCATTGGGTCAAGGGCCCCATCAACCAGCATCAAGGTGCCCTCGCTCAGAAAAATAAATGACCATACGTTATGGAATTTTTTTTTACGTTACTATTTGCATGACGATAACGTACACGAAGCTACCTCCTACTTCCATTAATTTATCTGAAAAGTCCGTAGATAGACCGAAATTTTTTTTTTTGGGTTTCTTCTTAATCTGGGTCATTCTGATAGATTAACCTAATTGATTAGTTTCTGCTGCTTCCGAAATTTGAATAGGACAATTGAGTGATGTTTGGAGTCAACTGAAGAGGATTGAGAGGGCCAGTGCACCCGCGGCCAGGTCCTAGACCCAGCCTCTCAGTGGATGACCTAATCAACCAGGCTGTTGGTGTTAGTCGCACGAAGTCAAACTTGTGCACCACAGCCAAGCTGATCAGGAACCGTCTTGAGGAACTTATAAAACGTCTTCAATAGTGAACCTAATATTTATTATAAAAAAAATACCACTGCGAAAAAAAAAGAGAACAGAAAAACCTGAGCGTTCTCATGTGCTTATACGAACCTCCGAAGATGTATTTGTAAGCACACGAAAGCGCTCCAGGTTTTCCTGTTTATTTTTTTAAAGACAGTTTTATTCACATGCACAGTCAAACGTTTCACTGTGATTTCTTCCATGCAATGTGATATACATTTTATATTTCACCCTTTCCAGGAAATTTATTGGACCAAAATGATGCTGAAATCCTTATTTGTCGAAGCTGTCGTAGAGAAAATAAAGATGGTAATGGGTTTGGCTGCACTTAGCTTGGTCCAAATAGGATTATCTGCCTGGCCTCCACACCGACTTTACACTCTCACCCTCACTCTTTCACTCACCCTCTTTAATTTTCTCTAACCCTCTGTAATTTCTTTTTTTTTATTCACCTCTCGTAGTTGTTACTCACCCTCTCTAACATTTACCCATCCTCTCTTCTCCCCCCTTCCTCCCTCCCTCACTTCCCCCTCACTTACATTATCACTTACTCCAACATTCATTCGCTCTCTTATTTTTTTCTCACCTTATCTTGCTAGCATTTGTTTATCTCTCTCTCTCTCTCACACACACCATCTCTCAATTACACTCCCCCTCTTGCCCACTCTCGCTCACACACCTTCTCTAGCTGGCTGACACTGGTGTTCACGCTGTGCTGGCTGACACTGGTGTTCACGCTGTGCTATCTGACACTGGTGTTCACGCTGTGCTATCTGACACTGGTGTTCACGCTGTGCTGGCTGACACTGGTGTTCACGCTGTGCTATCTGACACTGGTGTTCACGCTGTGCTATCTGACACTGGTGTTCACGGTGTGCTGGCTGACACTGGTGTTCACACTGTGCTGGCTGACACTGGTGTTCACGCTGTGCTGGCTGACACTGGTGTTCACGCTGTGCTATCTGACACTGATGTTCACGCTGTGCTGGCTGACACTGGTGTTCACGCTGTGCTGGCTGACACTGGTGTTCACACTGTGCTGGCTGACACTGGTGTTCACGCTGTGCTATCTGACACTGGTGTTCACGCTGTGCTGGCTGACACTGGTGTTCAAGCTGTGCTGGCTGACACTGGTGTTCACGGTGTGCTGGCTGACACTGGTGTTCACGGTGTGTTGGCTGACACTGGTGTTCAAGCTGTGCTGGCTGACACTGGTGTTCACGGTGTGCTGGCTGACACTGGTGTTCAAGCTGTGCTGGCTGACACTTGTGTTCACGCTGTGCTGGCTGACACTGGTGTTCACGCTGTGCTGGCTGACACTGATGTTCACGCTGTGCTGGCTGACACTGGTGTTCACGCTGTGCTGGCTGACACTGGTGTTCACGCTGTGCTGGCTGACACTGGTGTTCACGCTGTGCTGGCTGACACTGGTGTTCACGCTGTGCTGGCTGACACTGGTGTTCACGCTGTGCTGGCTGACACTGGTGTTCACGCTGTGCTGGCTGACACTGGTGTTCACGCTGTGCTATCTGACACTGGTGTTCACGCTGTGCTATCTGACACTGGTGTTCACGCTGTGCATCTGACACTGGTGTTCACGCTGTGCTATCTGACACTGGTGTTCACGCTGTGCTGGCTGACACTGGTGTTCACGCTGTGCTGGCTGACACTGGTGTTCACGCTGTGCTGGCTGACACTGGTGTTCACGTTGTGCTGGCTGACACTGGTGTTCACGCTGTGCTGGCTGACACTGGTGTTCACGTTGTGCTGGCTGACACTGGTGTTCACGCTGTGCTGGCTGACACTGGTGTTCACGTTGTGCTGGCTGACACTGGTGTTCACGTTGTGCTGGCTGACACTGGTGTTCACGTTGTGCTGGCTGACACTGGTGTTCACGTTGTGCTGGCTGACACTGGTAGTTCACGCTTGTGCTGGCTGACACTGGTGTTCACGTTGTGCTGGCTGACACTGGTGTTCACGTGTGCTGGCTGACACTGGTGTTCACGCTGTGCTGGCTGACACTGGTGTTCACGCTGTGCTGGCTGACACTGGTGTTCACGTGTGCTGGCTGACACTGGTGTTCACGTTGTGCTGGCTGACACTGGTGTTCACTGTGCTGGCTGACACTGGTGTTCACGTGTGCTGGCTGACACTGGTGTTCACGCTGTGCTGGCTGACACTGGTGTTCACGCTGTGCTGGCTGACACTGGTGTTCACGTTGTGCTGGCTGACACTGGTGTTCACGCTGTGCTGGCTGACACTGGTGTTCACGTTGTGCTGGCTGACCCTGGTGTTCACGTTGTGCTGGCTGACACTGGTGTTCACGCTGTGCTGGCTGACACTGGTGTTCACGCTGTGCTGGCTGACACTGGTGTTCACGCTGTGCTGGCTGACACTGGTGTTCACGCTGTGCTGGCTGACACTGGTGTTCACGCTGTGCTGGCTGACACTGGTGTTCACGCTGTGCTGGCTGACACTGGTGTTCACGCTGTGCTGGCTGACACTGGTGTTCACGCTGTGCTGGCTGACACTGGTGTTCACGCTGTGCTGGCTGACACTGGTGTTCACGCTGTGCTGGCTGACACTGGTGTTCACGCTGTGCTATCTGACACTGGTGTTCACGCTGTGCTGGCTGACACTGGTGTTCACGCTGTGCTGGCTGACACTGGTGTTCACGCCGTGCTGGCTGACACTGGTGTTCACGCTGTGCTGGCTGACACTGGTGTTCACGTTGTGCTGGCTGACACTGTTGTTCACACTGTGCTGGCTGACACTGTTCTTACAATACAAGTCTCACCATCTCTCACTATGGCTGACATTTCACAGGCGTTGCATGGTAGGCAGTTAACTTAGAGGTAGGTAGGTAGGTAGGTAGGTAGGTAGGTAGGTAGGTAGGTAGGTAGGTAGGTAGGTAGGTAGGTAGGTAGGTAGGTAGGTAACGCCTCTCTCGCTCTTACCTACAACAGGTTCGCATCTCCACTCTTTGCGCTGAAAGATCCACACGGGTTTAGCACCTAGCATATATAATTTAATAAGAACAAAAGTCCGTGAAACGGTTCTTTTGAACAATAAAGAAGAGAAGTTGCAAAGAAATTGGTGGATGAATTTGGAGGGATTTTGTAAAAAAAAGAAAGAAAGAAATTAAAAGCGATCATAGAAAAGATCAAGGTGTTGAGAGTAAGAAAAAGTGATGTCAGGTGTGTGAGTATGTCAGGTGTGTGAGTATGCAGGAAGTGACATGTGTTTACATATTTGTAAGTGGACTCGTCAGCTGATGGGTCTATGATAGACGAGGTCAATCATAGATATTAGATAAGGGCGGGGGGGAAGGGTGGAGGTGTTGAAGCATCTGCGGAAACTTATCTATGGAGGAAAGAAAAGTTGAAATATACCTGAGTTCTGAGGTACTGACACTTCTGTATGGGTGAGAGACGTGGATTTTGAACACTGCAGCAAGGAGGAGGTGGAGGGGAGGAGGAGGAGGAGGAGGAGGAGGAGGAGGAGGAGGAGGAGGAGGAGGAGGCTGGAAGCAGTGGAGATGTTATGTTGGAGAGCAGTGTGTGCTGAGAATATCATGCAGAGTATTCGGCATAAAAATTAGAAAACAGTGTGGGGTAAGTAAGGATATAATTCGTATGGCTAAGTTGGTATTATTGGGGTGATTTGTACATTACGGAGAAAATGGAGCAGAATAGGATGACCAACAGGCAATATAAATCTGGTGTTGAAGAAAGGAGGGGTAGAGTTCGTCCCAGGAAGTCTTGGTAGGAGGGGTAAAGGAGGTTTTTGAGTGCTAGTGTCTTGAACATCAAGCAGGCTTGTGGGGAAGTGATAGATCGGAGTGAGAGGAGACAAGTGTGTGTGTGGCGCTTAACGTGCTGTTGGAGTACAAGTTGAAATTTATGAAGGGATTCGCCGCACTTGAGTCCTGGAGGTGAGAAGCACAGTGCCTGCACTCTGAAGGCTTTAACGTTACAGTGCGAAGGGTCATTTGAATTGTCCTGTCTGCGCACGTCTAGCAAGACAACTATTGAATGAATGATGGTGAATGTGTTTCCGTTGTTTGGGTCACCTTCCCTCACTGGCAGTTCCACCGTGGTTGGGACTTTAGGTCTTCCTTATGTGGCGTAAAATAGGGTTTATCGGCTTGTTGAATTACATAATAAATGCCATCACCCCACAAACTATAGAATTCTTTCTTCTTTTTCATTTCCTTCATTCGTATTCTCTCTTTCTTCTTCCCTTCCTCATTCCTTTCTCTAATTTTTCACTGCCTCCCTGTTAACCCCTTTTTTCCTTTCTCTCTCTCTCTCCTTCATACCTATTATTTGCCGTCCCTCTTGTCATTTTTTTCTCTTCTCCCTTTCATCATCTTACCCCTACCCACTTTCTACTTGCATTTACCTATTCTATTTTTTCTCTTTAATCTATCACTCTTTTTTCCTCTTCGTTTACCCTCTTTCCTATATTTTCATTTCTTCTTTTCCATTCCTTCTCCTCCAAGTTAAATAATTTTCCACTTCCTCTCTCGTTTCTCCACCTTTCATCTCCCTTTTCATCTTCTCAAATTTGCCTTTTCCACATTTCTATTTCTCATTGGCGCATTTCTACTCTTTTTCACTTTCTTCCCTCCCTCTCCCACTGTCTTCCATGATTCTTCCCTAATATTTTCTCCTGACTCTCCTCTCCAACCTTCTCTCTCTCTCTCTCTTCCCCTTTTTTCTTCTCTCTCCCACTTTCTCCCCCTTTCTCCTCTCTCCTATTTCCTTCGCTCTTCCATCCTTCTTACGTCACTTCTCATAACACTAAGAACACTAACGACTTCCTTCCTCTCTTTCTTAATGCGTCGTAAGTGGCGACAACCTAAAAGACGTTTCGGTCCTGGGGTCTTGTTCAAGCCATACATGGGACCTGGGGTCTTGTTCAAGTCATACATGGGACCTGGGGTCTTGTTCAAGCCATACAAGGGTCCTGGGGTCTTGTTCAAGCCATACATGGGACCTGGGGGCTTGTTCAAGCCATACATGGGACCTGAGGTCTTGTACAAGGCATACTTGGGTCCTGGGATATTCTGAAGGCCAATGCATGAAGTAAAGGTCCCAAGAACGAACCGTCTTCATGATCAAATGGCTTAAGTTAGCTCATATACATTTGCACTACACCTTGTTGATATTACATAACAGGACTTCAGCATGCTACCTAGTTAGTGTATGGGGTTTAAAGCCATTCGATTACACAAAAGGGTTAATTTACGGCTGCTTTTCTACTGTTTACTACCAAAATAGAGATTAAAGTTAACACGCATTAGATGGAAAGCATTAAGGCTTAATTCAGGGAACTGGAGCACAGATCCAATTGCCTAGATCAAGAGCCCCTCACTAGCGTGGGTCTTGGGAGAGATATATAGGAGGTCAAAGATACTCCTTGTTGGATGGTTACGGTATATTTACAGTAAGTGAAGGAGAGTCCAGCCACCCGTCTGTCTCGCCTGTAGGTCTAACGTTAGTGAGGGAGAGTGCCTATGAGAGGCTGTGCACATGCGCTGAGCCTCTGACGTCAGCGGGTACCGTGACGTCACACGCAAAGGGACCAGCTGTATAAAAGGAAAGATACACTACACAAGTGTATATATGATACTGACACGACAGCTCGGCCATGTTATCGTATGACGTCTCGGCATACTATACAACTCTATAGGCTGAACAGACAGGTGGTACTGGATGAATCTATACAATAGCAAACACATTATAACTTTGAACTGATCAAGATTAATCTTACTCTCGCACTTCTTGAGTTAATGGTACATAAGATAAATTTAATGGATCTAGATATAATGGATTATATATAAAACAATTGCAAATTTGATCGATCAATCGATATGTATTCATGTACTCTTCGGCTTCTGAGGAAGAATAAATATTTACAGGGAAGAAGTTTTAACAGGAAAGATAAACTCGGCTAACACGGGTTATACTGTTAAAACTCAGAACTCAGAGAGGGGGACATACTGATAGAGAACTGAGACACAAGGGCAACACCTGGGTGTCTTCCAGCTGTACTAAGTAAACATCCAGTTTTTTTCACATAATTTGTGTCACGGTTATGTTCTGTACTTACACATTTTTTTTTTCAACAATAGTTTCGCATGGAAGATTTTTTTCTTTTTTAAGAAAATGATGAAAAAAAGCTTTTGGTTAACTCTGTAAAACTATTTTTTTTTTTCAAGAGAGATGGGCTAGGGAAAAAAATATTCTTAACCCAAATTGTTGATTTGAAGAATCAGACATCAAAAGTTGCATAAAATTTTTAAAGCTTAAATTTTGTTGTTATTGAAAAAAACAAGTGAATTCTTTAAATTTCCAAGATTTTATACGATAAGGAACAACACAGGTGGGTAGACGAACGTAAACAATATGACGGTCTATGAAGGTAAACAATGTGATGGTTTATGAAGGTAAACAATGTGACGGTTTATGAAGGTAAACAATGTGACGATTTATGAAGGTAAACAATATGACGATTTATGAAGGTAAACAATATGACGCTTTATGAACGTCGACAATATGGCGGTTTACGAACGTAAACAATATGGCGGTTCATAAGCTCAAGATACGTCTTAATGAACGACTGTCAGTGACTGTCAACGAGTCGTTCATTAAGGTTACGTCGTAATGAACGACTGTCAGTGACTGTCAATGAGTCGTTCATTAAGGTTTATCTCGAGTCAATAAACTATATGGATTTGAGCGTTATGAGCACAGATGTGTTATGAGAGCTTCTGAAGCTGTCGGAGGAGACAGCTGGGTCACAGCTGGTGGCCGCTGACGCAGACATGTCACACAAGTGTTGTCTGTGTCACCTTCCTAACTGAAAGCTTCAGTAGTACAACACTGGACCTGCTACGTTTCAGGACCACAGTTCGAGTCTCCGCCCATTCATTTGTTTATTAATATCATGGATGCACACTCAGGGGTCATCCTGGGTCACGCCGGACCATCTTGGGTCACCATGGGTGTCATGCTAGGTCATGCGAGGTCATGCTGAGCCACACTTGGTCAAGCTTATGTCGTCAGTTTTACTGTGAAAAAATGTATCTATTATAATAGATAATTATCTATCCATTTCTTCTCTGTCATTCCCTCTTCTCTCTCTCTCTCTCATACTTTCCATTATTCTTTCTCCCTCCTCTTCCCTCTCTTTCACTCTGCTTCAGACCGTCTTCTCTTTCACCCTATTTTCAATTGATACTATCTCTTCCCTTCTCTCTTCCCTTCACTATTTTCCCCTCTCAGTATCTCTCTTCTCATACAGTATATCACCTCTTCCTCTTCCTCTATCTCTCATTTATTATCCCCTCAACCTTTTTACCTAACCTTCTCTTTTCTTTCCCTGTCTCTTGTCCTCCCCTCGCTTCTCTATTTCTGCTCCCCCTTCCTCTCTTCCCCTCCGCTTCTATTCTCATATTTCTCTCCTCTCCTCCCTCTCTCTCCTTCCGTCCAGGAAAATTACTGGATTATCATCTTGTAGAAAGTAGTCACTTAGAGCGTCTTAAGAAGCACAGGAAGGCAGTAATTATTGTTCTTAGTCTCATTAAGAGACGTGACATAGGAGGGTTGGGAGAGGCAAGTGAGAGAGAGAGAGAGAGAGAGAGAGAGAGAGAGAGAGAGAGAGAGAGAGAGAGAGAGAGAGAGAGAGAGAGAGCGGGGAGACTGTTGGACGGCGGAAGAGGGAGAGGGAATAAAGGGAGAGCAAAGAAATTGTGAGAGGGAAGTAGGAGGGGAAAGGAAGTTGGAGGGGAAAGGTAGTAGGAGGGAAAGAAAGTAGCAAGCGAGAAAGTAGCAAAGGGAGAAAGTAGCAGGGGGAGAAAGTAGCAGGGAGAAAGTAGCAGGGGAAAGAAAGTAACAGGGGGAGAAAGTAGCAGGGGAAGAAAGTAGGAAGGGGAAGAAAGTAGCAGGGAGAAGAAAGTAGCAGGGGAAAGAAAGTAGCAGGGGAAAGAAAGTAGCAGGAGTGAGAAAGTGTGAATTATAAAGATAATCAAAACGGGTATCTTAAGAGAAAAAGGAAACGGGAAAAGCGAAAAAATGAGTAATGGGGAGAAAGGAGAAAAGGAAAAGAGACATACAAAGAGGAGGAGAGGAGGAGGAAGAAGAATAATATTTTAAAAAGGGGAATAAGAGAAGGGAAGTGGTAGATAAAAGAGAAATAGGAGAAAAAATTGCAGAAGAAAGGAAAAAAGGCGATGTAGGGAGAAGGGAGAGAGAATACAGTGGACATAAGTGGAAAGAAATATAGATGAGGAAAGGTCAAAGAAAGGGTAAATAGAAAGGTGATAAATGAGAGAGGTAGAGAAGATGCAGAGAAGGAAAGAATGAAGGAGAAATTAAGTGGAAAAATAAAGCGGAAAGAAAGAGAATCAGAAAAAGAAAAGGGGAGAGGAAAGAAAGAAGACAGGAAATACAATGGAAATTAAAAAAAGAAAGGGAAGGAAGGATTGGTAGAGGAAGCAAGAAACAATATTCCCATTTTTCAATGGGATGGAAATAAGAGCCTCTGTTACTTGCTAAGTGGAAAGGATAAAGGATTTGAAAGGGGACAATGAGTAAAGGGAAGGGAATGGAAGAGACTGGTTGAAGTTTCTGACGATATCCTCATCGCTCTACTGAGGTCTCTCAGCTCAGACTGACAGATGTCAACACTGTGTAATGCATCTTGTGGCATGGTATGTGACACTTTAACAGTTTTAGTTATCACTGTGTCACTCATGCAGAATATGATAGCAACACACTGCTGGTGTTCCCACAGTGTAACTATCATACAGAATAGGATAGCAACACTGCTGGTGTTCCCACAGTGTAACTATCATACAGAATAGGATAGCACCATGCTGCTGGTGTTCCTACAATGTATCTATCATGCAGAGTAGGATAGCAACACACTGCTGGTGTTCCCACAGTGTAACTATCATACAGAATAGGATAGCAACATACTGCTGGTGTTACCACAGTGTAACTATCATACAGAATAGGATAGCACCATGCTGCTGGTGTTCCTACAATGTATCTATCATGCAGAGTAGGATAGCAACACACTGCTGGTGTTCCCACAGTGTAACTATCATACAGAATAGGATAGCAACACACTGCTGGTGTTCCCACAGTGTAACTATCATACAGAATAGAATAGCAACACACTGCTGGTGTTCCCACAATATAACTATCATGCAGAATAGAATAACAACACACTGCTGGTGTTCCCACAGTGTAAATATCATATAGACTAAGCTAGCAGCACACTGCGGATGCTCAGAAAAAATTAACTTTGAAATACTGATTTTTTTAATTCACTCGTTTTGTATATTTAATTTCACAAGCAGGAGAAAAATTTTGAGAAAGAGGAAGACGGAGAAAGAGAGAGACCCCGACAGACCTAGGGGCAAAAAAAGGAAACTAGACAGAGGGGGGGAGGTGGTGTTGGAGAAGGAGGAGGAGGAGGAGGAGGAGGAGGAGGAGGAAGAGGGAGGTACGAAAACAAAGAGTCGGAGAGGAGTTTGTCCTGAGACGAAGGGAGGGAAGGAGGGAAGAAAGGAAGAGTTAAGAAAACTGGAGGGAGGTAACTGGGCTATGCACGGGCCAATTACATGTTGAGAATACTAATTGGGAAAGCTTTAATATGAGCCAGGGAGGAGCCGCCTGCGAGGAGGCAGTACCAGGGGAGGAAGAAGGGAGGGGGAGATAAGAGGGACGGGGAGAGGTGGTAGGAGAGAAGAGGTAGAAGAAAATGAGGTAAGGGAGTGGAAGGAAAGATGATGAGTGGGATGGTGAGTGAGACTGAAAGGGACTGGAGAGGGAGACAGGTTGTAATGGTAGGAGTGGAAGGGGTAATAGAAGTGGGTGGTGTAAGGAAAGTGGGAGAGGGTTGTGCATTAACCTGAGGGGGGAGGGTTGTGCATTAACCTGAGGGGGGAGGGTTGTCCATTAGCCTGAGGGGGAGGGTTGTCCATTAGCCTGAGTGGAAGGGTTGTGCATTAGCCTGAGGGGAGGGTTGTGCATTAGCCTGAAGGGGAGGGTTGTGCATTAACCTGAGTGGAAGGGTTGTCCATTAGCCTGAGGGGGAGGGTTGTGCATTAGCCTGAGGGGGAGGGTTGTGCATTAGCCTGAGTGGAAGGGTTGTGCATTAGCCTGAGGGGAGGGTTGTCCATTAGCCTGAGGGGGAGGGTTGTCCATTAGCCTGAGTGGAAGGGTTGTGCATTAACCTGAGGGGAGGGTTGTGCATTAGCCTGAGGGGAGGGTTGTGCATTAACCTGAGGGGGAGGGTTGTACATTAGCCTGAGGGGGAGGGTTGTACATAAGCCTGAGGGGGAGGGTTGTGCATTAGCCTGAGGGGAGGTTGTGCATTAGCCTGAGGGAGGGTTGTACATTAACCTGAGGGGAGGGTTGTCCATTAGCCTGAGTGGGAGGGTTGTGTATTAGCCTGAGTGGGAGGGTTGTACATTAACCTGAGGGGAGGGTTGTACATTAACCTGAGGGGAGGGTTGTACATTAGCCTGAGGGGGAGGGTTGTACATTAGCCTGAGGAGGGAGGTTTGTACATTAGCCTGAGGGGGAGGGTTGTCCATTAGCCTGAGGGGGTAGGGTTGTGCATTAGCCTGAGGGGTGGGTTGTGCATTAGCCTGAGGGGGTGGGTTGTACATTAGCCTGAGGGGAGTGTTGTACATTAGCCTGAGGGGAGGGTTGCCCATTAGCCTGAGGGGAGGGTTGTACATTAGCCTGAGGGGGAGGGTTGCCCATTAGCCTGAGGGGGTGGGTTGTGCATTAGCCTGAGGGGGAGTGTTGTACATTAGCCTGAGGGGGAGGGTTGTACATTAGCCTGAGGGGAGGGTTGTACATTAGCCTGAGGGGGTAGGGTTGTGCATTAGCCTGAGGGGGAGTGTTGTACATTAGCCTGAGTGGGAGGGTTGTACATTAGCCTGAGGGGGTAGGGTTGTACATTAGCCTGAGGGGGAGGGTTGTACATTAGCCTGAGGGGTAGGGTTGTGCATTAGCCTGAGGGGAGTGTTGTACATTAGCCTGAGTGGGAGGGTTGTACATTAGCCTGAGGGGTAGGGTTGTACATTAGCCTGAGGGGGAGGGTTGTACATTAGCCTGAGGGGGAGAGTTGTGTATTAGCCTGAGTGGGAGGGTTGTACATTAGCCTGAGGAGGGAGGTTTGTACATTAACTTGACAGGGGGGGGTTGTACATTAGCCTGACAGGGGGGTTGTACATTAAACTGAGAGGGTAGAAAAGGATTGCACCTTCATAATTTAGTAATTAACATCAATAAAATCACTGATCCCTTGTGGCCAGCATTCTTGAGTACTTCCAGCAGATACTGGAGACGCTCTCACCCAGGACTGTTGTGTTTTCTAACACTGGATGTAACATTCCAGTAGGTACTGGAGTTTGCTTACACTGATATAACATTCCAGTAGGTACTGGAGTTTGCTTACACTGATATAACACTCCAGTAGGTACTGGAGTTTGCTTACACTGATATTACACTCCAGTAGGTACTGGAGTTTGCTTACACTGATATAACACTGCAGTAGGTACTGGAGTTTGCTTACACTGAAATTACACTCCAGTAGGTACTGGAGTTTGCCTACACTGATATTACACTCCAGTAGGTACTGGAGTTTGCTTACACTGGATATAATATTCCAGTAGGTACTGGAGTTTGCTTACACTGGATATAATATTCCAGTAGGTACTGGAGTTCACTTTACACTTATGTAACTTTGCTGATGGCTTAATGGAGTGGAATAGTAGGTGTGGAGATGTTAACTGGATGAGAGGACGGGAGTTGGAAACTGTTGGTAAGTTGGATTTGATGGTTTGTTGGCAGTGGGTGGTGTGGAGAATTTGTTTTAACTTGAGGGTGAGGAAGAGGGGAATTGTTGAAGGGGGTTTGGAAAGGGAGGTTTTGTTGAAGTGGGTGGGGGAGAGGGTGATTTGTTGATGTTGATTGAGGGAGAGGGTGGTGTTTAAGGAAGGAATGTGAATGGAGAGGGTGAGTGGAGAATGTTGGGGTTGTGAAGGAGGTGAATGATGAAGGACATGAGGAGGGTGGGAGGAAGAGAGTGTGATGGATAGAGGTGAGTGAGACATGTTGAATTTGGAAGCAGTGAAGATAAGACTTATAAGGGCATCAGCCGGAATTTCTAGAGTTGTGGGAAGAGGAGAGAGAAGTGAAGAGAGAGAGAGAGCAGAGAGGAGAAGAGAGAGAGAGAGAGAGAGAGAGAGAGAGAGAGAGAGAGAAAGAGAAAGAGAGAGAGAGAGTCTAAGTATGTAATCATAGATGTTATGTGAAATTAGTGGTATTTAAGCGAGTTTATTTTAATTACCATTGATCAAATGCACGTGGCCTGTACTCACCTAGTTGTGGTTGCAGGGGTCGATTCATAGCTCCTGGCCCCGACTCTTCACTGGCCGCTACTGGGTCACTCTCCCTGCGCCATGAGCTTTATCATACCTCTTCTTAACGCTATGTATGGATCCTGCCTCCACTACATCGCTTCTCAAACTATTCCACTTCCCGACCACTCTGTGACTGAAGAAATACTTCCTAACATCCCTGTGATTCATCTGAGTCTTCAACTTCCAACTGTGTCCCCTTGTTGCTGTGTCCCATCTCTGGAACATTCTGTCTCCGTCCACCTTGTCAATTCCTCTCAGTATCTTATATGTCGTTATCATGTCCCCCCTATCTCTCCTGTCCTCCAGTGTCGTCAGGTCGATTTCCCTTAATCTCTCCTCGTAGGACATACCCCTTAGCTCCGGGACTAGTCTTGTTGCAAACCTTTGCACTTTCTCTAGCTTCTTTACGTGCTTGGCTAGATGTGAGTTCCAAACTGGTGCTGCATACTCTAGTATGGGCCTAACGTACACAGTGTACAGGGTCCTGAACGATTCTTTTTTAAGATGTCGGAATGCTGTTCTTAGGTTTGCTAGGCGCCCGTATGCTGCAGCAGTTATTTGGTTGATGTGCGTCTCAGGAGATGTGCCTGGTGTTATACTCACCAAAAGATCTTTTTCCTTTATTGAGGTTTGTAGTCTCTGACCCCCTAGACTGTACTTCTTCTGCGGTCTTCTTTGCCTTTCCCCAATCTTCATGACTTTGCACTTGGTGGGGTTGAACTCCAGGAGCCAATTGCTGGACCAGGCTTGCAGCCTATCCAGATCCCTTTGTAGTTCTGCCTGGTCCTCGTCCGATTGAATTCTTCTAATCAACTTCACATCATCTGCAAACAGGGACACTTCGGAGTCCATTCCTTCCGTCATGTCGTTCACAAATACCAGAAACAGCACCGGTCCCAGGACTGACCACTGTGGAACCCCACTCGTCACCGGCGCCCACTCTGACACCTCGCCACGGACCATGACTCGCTGCTGTCTTCCTGACAGGTATTCCCTGATCCATTGTGTGTGTGTGTGTGTTGCTGCTACAGTGATCTGGGAGTGACCAAAATATTACGGCGTAACGCTTCGGTGGATCGAGTTGCGACCTTCATATGGAGCGTAAGCGTTGCAACGGCGACATTACGTGGCCCTTGCCAGGAGGCAACACTGTGTGTTCCTTCCCTCGCAGGCCCTAAATTTTTACCACCTCAGTAACGCAAGATAACATTCAATATTAGGGCGTTGTCTGGTAGGCTTTTGCTGCGTCTGTAGACAAGACACGAAACGAGACAGACATGAAATATCTGGTGTCAGGTGACTGAGTCCGCAACCTTGAAAAGTATAAATAAACCTGTAACTTATGTACAATTTTGGATTTGGGAACAACACGACGAATGAGATGAGTCATAAGAATATGACATGTGCAACACAGATTGATCACGTCAAGGCTGTTGCTGCTACTACTACTGTTATTACTACTACTAGTACTACTAGTAAAACTGTTAGTACTACTATTACTACTACTAAGACTACTAGTACTACTACTAAAACCACTAGTACTACTACTACTGCTGCTACTACTAAAACTACTAGTACTACTACTACTAAAACTACTATTACTACTACTTTTCTCACCCATATTCGACTGAAGAGGCTGGTTGTGCAGGCGGAATTTTCGGCAATAAGACACCCAAGTGTTGCACACGTATCTTATTCAGAGGAGTCTCAGGAAATACTCTCAAATGCCCATCATTGCAGCGTTGGTCTGTGGTGTAAGCTGGTCTGCAAGATTCTCCACATCAAAGAACAGCTCAGCAAGTTAAGTTCTTGCTAGAGTTGCTCCAATCTTTTGCAGAGAGCCAGAATAGAAGACCGAAAAGTGAAAGTCTTATAAGTTTGACGAAGACTAATTTTAACACCGAAAAGTATACAAAAGCAAAAAAGCTGGAATGTGGTCGACTTAAAACATTGCGGACAGATGGATATCATACTTCCCCAGGCTGGAAAATTTCGACATAGCTCCACCTGTGATGATTCTGCCTTAATCTGGTAACAAGGAAGTCTTTGAATTGACAGTGCCACTCAACTGTCCTACTGACACCACTGCTCTGATTGTCTACGGTGATTCATGTTCTCCACCCGCGGCTGCCGTAACCAACAATCACCTGGGATCTACTGACCCTTAATAAATGCCAGGCTCAAGCTCTAGCAGCAAGAATATATATGATAGATGAACTAGACTATAACGTGGAAGAGGTCGAAGTCATCATTCATAGACGCCTCATCTTTGGACATAACTTCAACCATGTATTCACCAGGTATTTAATTACCAGTCTCAGCAGCGATCTAATCATATTCTGAACGTGACACCAAACACCAACTCAGCAACAAAATACGAGAGGTACAGTGGCCAAAACCCCGCCCTCCTTGGGACGGAGGCAGTGTTCTAGCTGCACACTGCCAACAACTGCTTTCCAGACATCAGTTGTAATTACTGCCACAAGAGAGAACGCTAACATGATATTTTGGTGCTCTCTCTTGTTACAATAAATATGAACTAAGCAGAAGGGACCACCGGTTTTTTTTAAGAAACTTCATCTCTGGTTAAACCAACATGATCTCAGAATTACAGCAAACACTTATACATCACACACCCGTCTACTACTTTCCTTATAGGCGACTTATAAAATAATGACAGGGCTAATATCAGCAGCCTACCTGTCTGCTTTGTCCATAACATATTCGTACATCTATTTAGTAAAGTTCTATGTAAACATAAGTTCATCAGCACTCTGGCTGGCTGTCAGGGTATTGCTGAGAACGTTGGTACACTCACCCACACTTCCGTCAACACTTATCTCCCTGATATGGATGCTAATATAGGATCCCGGAGAACTTTGACAAAGCAGCTGGCTACACCTCAGGAACTAGGTAAAAGCAGCAGGGTCTTGGTGTATGCGTTGACGCGTTTTTTTTATCACAATCATATATGACCAACTTATGCATATCGTCATTCCTGATAATCCGGGAAATGATGGTCTTTACATTTTAGCTAAACTCTACGATCTCACTATTTGTATGTGTCATGTAGAGACCTCACTGGCAACTTGCAGACTTAATAAGTCAACTTTCCGATGGATAATGTAGATATCCTTCGACTGGAACATTACATTCAAATTGTTATAAGTGATGGTGGCCTCGACTAACATCACACACACACAAAATTCCATTTTCTTTTTATGCAGTTTTAATATGAAAAGCTTCGTAGGCTTTTAAAATCAAATTTTAGTTTCCTCGATCAAATGTTGAGTGACCTACATGTAGACACAGACAGCTTGATATTTCAGCTCCTGTGCTCACAAAGCTGTCTTGACAACACAACACACACTAACAGAGAAGAGTTGAATCCTCTCGCATAACTGGCTGTGGGAGGTGTTCTAACCGCTGTTACTTTCAGAACTTACCGCTGTGATTGTCAACATCTTAATGAACATCTTCACCAGTCACATGTTGTATCTTTGTTACATCATTCATCGACGGTATTAAACAAGCCCCTCATCAAATTTTGCATTTTTGCTATTGGTCCTTTTTTATAAGATCGTTCATGCAGATTATGATCAGGATGCGGCCGACGACCTGAGGAACCCCACTTATTACGCTCAGCCAATCGGACCCTTCACCATTCTCCTCCAGTTCACCACCACTTCCTGTGGATGAACTAGTCTCCGAGACTCATTTCTATACTCTACCATACCACATTATTTTACATAAAAATATTTTGTACAATGCTATGACAAACGTTTTCTTGGACACCAGGACACGTCTGTGAGGTTGATTGAGTTTCAGTTACAATTAAAAAAATTATAAGAAAAAATATTTAAAAAGGAACTTTTATAGTGAAATTCTTGCTGATTATAAATTGTGCTGATTTTCTTGGGGAGTTTTTTACAATACAGTATTTAATAGCGTTTAATTTTTGTAACTGATGTTGATGTCAAACTTGTTTATGGTAACAATTTAGATAAGCGAACATATTTTTAACGTACGAGTAATTTGGCTACGTTGCCAATGTCTCCAATTACCTAAAAAGCCAAAATAATGCGGCTCATTTCTACTTCTGGGATTCTTCCTTAAAAGAAGTCAGAATCAAGTTAATCAGTCAAAACAGGTACATTATTATGATTCTTCAGCCTCTGTATCCCTGCGTTATTAGTACTGTTTTCAGATCGATTCCAAACCCTTCTTTCGAGGGCTGGTGCCGGATGCCGCTGGACTCAGTCCGGCTTCCAAGAAACATTTACTCACTTCCGGTAACTTGATACTTTACCTTCTTCAAAAAATAAGAATAACAATAACAAACATTTTTTAATGATATTAGGTAAATTTATGTCATGTTTAAAAGACAGAAATATATAAAATCTTGATAAAATGCTGAATATATATAAGTACTAAATTGTAGTTAGCCTGAAGAAATGTGCATCTCACACTTTACTATATTTTCAAACACTGATAAGCCTATATCAGAAAATTGGGTGTATTTTGTCGCAAAACCATGCGACAGAAAAGACTTTTATCGTATCACTGTGGTATGAATTCCTTTACCGTCCATGACATGAACCAAGTCCAAAACATTACTGAGACAAGAAGGTACTCTTAGTTTTCCTAATCTTCAGATAATGTTTTCAACGGATGGTTGAGCAATAAAAGTTAACTGATTACAGCATCGTGTATATTTCTGGATTCATTTTACCCAACAAATTTTCCATTGATGCTGTTTGCGTGATCTATAGACAAGTCATAAACCTTAGTTGACCTATACTGACATAAACGATTGTCATCATGAGTGAAATCACTGCCTTCCACTACCTGCTAATATACAATAACCACATAAAAAATTATCTTAATGTACTAGATAACACCACTGTCATTTTTAAGTAAATACAAAACTTTACAGCAGATGCTGTATCTACATACAGAAAGCAAGTTGTTACATTAATATCTGTTATTTTGAGAGAATACACTTATATTAAATTCTTACTTTTTTTTTAATGTTTTTATTGGAGATGATAAGAGTACCGTAACGTTCTCTCTCGGTCGAACGGAATTTGGATAAATTTCTTGTTTTGTTTTGTTTTCGGGAGGAGGGGGGACACAGGAGTTCAAATTTGCGATAATGGAACCGCATGCAACTCCGGGGTGATTGTAGGAGAATAAATCAAGTTAAATTCTCGCAATGGAGAACCAGGATAGCATTTGCTTCTCACTAAACATGCATTTCTCTTCTGTTTTTTTTCTCCCTGCAAAGCTGGGGGAAAGGAAGAAGGGAAGGAAGGAAGGGAGAGGGAGAGAGAGAGAGAGAGAGAGAGAGAGAGAGAGAGAGAGAGAGAGAGAGAGAGAGAGAGAGAGAGAGAGAGAGAAAAGAGAGAGAGAGAGAGAGAAAGAGAAAGAGAGAGAAATGGGATGGATGTTACCAGTCAAGGCAGGTGGACAGAGATTGTGGTTGCTTCGTGCTGCGTGTAATTCCCTCGTTCCGCCACTGGCCTCTCGTGTTTGTCTGGTAATACAACAACCTCGTCAACTGTCCCTCAAATGGAACCCCGGACACGCTTTCCAGTCACTCTAAAAGCATCGGGGAACTTTTCACTTTGATAAAGGAAAAAGAAAATCTCAAGGTGGTTAACTATGAGTGTGGATCAAAATTATTTATTGCCGACAATAGAACATATATCACAGACTAAAGAACAACCTATCATGGGAAGAACATTTCGCTCTGGGTAGAGACTTGTCAAGCTATTACTTAATGGAGTTTCTACACAGAACGAAACGTTGTCCCAATAACTTACTCTGCAACTTGTGTCGTTTCTTCGTGTGGGTTTTCAACGTGTAGTAAAGTTTGTCTCTGTGTCGGCTGCTTGTTCTTATGTGGCACTTCGAGCACTTCTAACGATAGTCTCCAGACTAAGACATCAAGGTCAAGAAACTTTCCCTCCTCACAATTCCCCTCATTCTTACCTCTTCCAACCACTACCTCACTTCATCCCTCTCGCTGGCCTCCCTATCCCCCACTCTCTTCCCTCTCCTCCTCCCAGGTACAATGATAAGTTCCTCACTGTGTCGATGCATTTATTTCGTCCAACCTTGCCAACACGTTAAGTGTGTCTGCTTTTGGCCCAGTCTTCTCGATTCTGTGCGTTTCGTCCAGTTTCGTCAACGTGTTGGTGTGTTTCTTCCTGTGTTTGTATTTGGTCGGGTCTCGTCAACGTGTTAGTCTCGCCGGTGTGTTGTTGTGTTTATGTGTTGCAGTCTCGGTAACTGTTGACATGTTTTATGTTTTAAAAATTGCGAGTAAAAAAAAAAAAATAATGTCGAGGTTTTGAACAAGTGTTGATCTGTGGTATATTTGATACATTTACCCCTTTATTTTTTATGTTTATCTATTGGAGGTCCTCTCGTGCTGGTGACCCTATGTGCTGAGGCTCCGTACAAACGCAGGTAATAGACAGTAAGTCTTAATTTTAGATGACGTTTCACTTATGAGTTTTATCAAGCTTAGATAAAGCTGAATCCTGAGCGAAACGTTCGAAATAAAGGCTCGATATTTACTACGGTGTTTTCGTAGTCTACCAAATTGTCAGTTTTGCCCGAGATGTACTTCATTATACAGGAGCCTTTCCATATAAGAAAACACCATTATAAAACATTATCTGAAAAATTATATTACAAAACAGTACCTGTAAAATTATATTACAAAACAGTACCTGTAAAATTATATATCAAAACAATAATTGTAAAACTACATATCTTATTGGAAAAATAAGTATTTTGGCCTTTGAAACAAATTTAATCCGTCTCCCACGACGCCAGGCTGTGTCTGGTTGCTAAGGGGTCTCACCCGCCACCAGTAACAAGCCCCGAACTTGTTGTTTTGGGTGAAGATAGTCGCTGCTTGTGGTCAAAGGGCATTTTGTCAAATTTTCTTTTATTTGGAGGTCAGATAGTTTTTTTCTCTATTAGCTCAAGAGAGACTTCCAGTTTGCTAAATGACTTTCCATAATTTTTTGGGGGTTCATATTTTGAAATTTCAGTCATTTTCCCCCCTCATCCTCTCCTCCTCCTCTCTCTCTCTCCCTTTGCTTTTCCGATTATGTCATCCTATATCTTGCTTCCCATTTTAAGATCTTTATAATCAGGCCAGTCTGATCCTCCTCCCACTCTCCCTTCCACCATTTTCCCTTCCTCTCCCTCCGTCCCACACATTCCCTCCTCTGCTCCCTATCTACCAAAAATATATATATTTGATTCCAATGGCAGCCTCGACAGGCCGGAAGTGGAACTCATTAATCCACGACGCTGATGAAGACAGGAAGTGCTCCAGGGAGAGAGACCTGGGACGCACCAGCAACACATTCTCTCTCCGCCAGTAATAATCGTACAATTTTGAACGTTACCTGGCTATTTTTTTGTCAGACGTATTGTTGACGTTTTCGTTATTTGCTTGTGCGTTTCTTAAAGTAGCCTAATCAAACTTAAAAAAAAAGGCACTTGATGTTTCGATCATTGAATTCGAGAGAAGTATCTCTTGTATCACATAAACCCCATTTTCACCCCAATCCTGTGTATCTCTACCCACACAACAAACCTGGAAGTTGAACCTCAAAACCCTCAGTTGACAGAGGAACTGCAGCTCAGTTATCAAGACCTATACTTCAGTCCTCCCAAGAGGTCCTTGAGATAGAGAACAACACTATTTAGAGGCCCATGAACTGCAGATCAACGCCCTCAGGAAGCACAGGTGCTTTAGATAATCACCTTGAATAGGTACAAGAGCTGTAGTTCAACACTCAATAATTACAAGAGCTTTAGTTCAACACACTCAAGAAGCACAAGAGCTGTAGATCAACACTCTCAAAGAGGCACAGGAGCTGTAGATCAACACCTTCAAAGAGGCACAAGAGCTATGGATCAACACCCTCAAAGAGGCACAAGAGCTGTTAATCAACACCCTAAAAGAGGTACAAAAGCTGTAGATCAACACCCTCAAAGAGGCACAAGAGCTTCAACTCAACTCAGCAAAATTCTCAATTTTTTTATGCAGTAACACACTCAAGAAAATCAAGAGAGCATCAAGACACATTTATTGCTGTAAGCAGTGTCATGTGTCACTGTGCACGTATCCATGTTTCACGGACGACCACGTCCTGACACACACCAAGAGTCATGTGTCACTGTGCACGTATCCATGTTTCACGGACGACCACGTCCTGACACACACCAAGAGTCATGTGTCACTGTGCACGTATCCATGTTACACGGACGACCACGTCCTGACACCACACACCAGAGTCATGTGTCACTGTGCACGTATCCATGTTACACGGACGACCACGTCTGACACACAAGTCATGTCACTGTGCAGTATCCATGTTTCGGACGACGTCCTGACACACACCAAGTCATGTGTCACTGTGCACGTATCCATGTTACACGGACGACCACGTCCTGACACACACCAAGTCATGTGTCACTGTGCACGTATCCATGTTTCACGGACGACCACGTCCTGACACACACCAAGTCATGTGTCACTGTGCACGTATCCATGTTACACGGACGACCACGTCCTGACACACACCAAGTGTCATGTGTCACTGTGAACGTATCCATGTGTTACATAAAACTCTTTATAAGTAACGAAGTCTTACATACAATGATAAAAAATAATATATTTATTTGCTGGAGAGATAAAAATCTGAGGCAATTTGATATATTTACGTAAAGCGCTAAAGCCGTGTGGGTCATTCAGCACATGGAGCGATGATGAGCAAGACACATGGGCAACAGTTGGCCATCTTTATAGTTGAAGCGTTTCGCCTACACGGAAAGTTTCTTCAGTCAGAAGGCTACAGTGTAGGCGAAACGTTTCGACAATAAAGATGCGCAGGTGTTTCACACATGTTTTACTCATCAGCTTGGCGGTATTTTATACCATTGTCAACATACATTAATAATAATAATAATAATAATAATAATAATAATAATAATAATAATAATAATAATAATAATAAAAAAATTAATAATAATAATATTAATAATTAATAATAATAATAATAATAATAATAATCTTTATTTCTACAAATACATGTAGAAGGTATACAGGCCTAGCCTAGGCCTAGAAGGTATACAGGCCCTTGTTATGCAGAGCATTTCGGGCAAATTAGGTCAGTTTTGTCCCCAGGATGCGACCCACATCAGTCGGCTAACACCCAGATACCTAATTTACTGATAGATGAACAGGGACAGCAGGTGTAGGAAATATGTCTTAATATTCCCACCCGTACCGGGGATCGAACCACAGAGTGTGAGCTGGGTGCGCTAGGAATCTAGCTATGGGACACAGGGAGTGGTGGAGGCTCGATCCTCCGTCCACCTGTACTTACCAACATACAAGCAAGTAAAGTCCACAGTAGGAGGCAGCAGTGTGAGTAATATCTGCTGGAGGCTCCAGTGTTTGCGGTTTGAACACGAGAGGGGGAAGAAGACTTCCTTCAGGCTGCCACCGAAGGGTTATTAACCCAGGATAACCCAAGAAAACCAAGCCACTTGGCTTATATACGTTGCGATTCTTAGGTCATTTTTTTTTAGAGATGGAAGCAACAACAGTCCACTAACACCCAGGTAAACACGGCAAGCGGGTGTACGGAAACTTACCCATACACCATCCATAGCCTGGGTATCGAGCCTGAGTTCCTTTCCATTTTGAGTAGAACTATCAATGATCTATATATTGTTGTGGACTACATACATTCGTATTCGAGTGATTTGAATCTGCGTAAGGTCGTTGATTACTTTCGTTAATTGGACAAAAATTGAACACATATTAGCAGCGTTCTGTTACCTTATATTACACCAGAGTTACATAGTGGGGGAACAAAAGCTAGCTGTTTGCCTGTCAGAGTCCATCACGCAGGATGGATTACATGCATAGTGTTGAAATCTGTCAGCTGTTGCAGAGGATGGCAGCCACGGACACTGCAGCAGAGGACGACAGCCACGGACACTCCAGCAGAGGATGACAGCCACGGACACTGCAGCAGAGGACGACAGCCACGGACACTCCAGCAGAGGATGACAGCCACGGACACTGCAGCAGAGGACGACAGCCACGGACACTCCAGCAGAGGATGACAGCCACGGACACTGCAGCAGAGAACGACAGCAACGGACACTGCAGCAGAGAACGACAGCCACGGACACTGCAGCAGAGAACGACAGCCACGGACACTGCAGCAGAGAACGACAGCCACGGACACTGCAGCAGAGAACGACAGCCACGGACACTGCAGCAGAGAACGACAGCCACGGACACTGCAGCAGAGAACGACAGCCACGGACACTGCAGCAGAGGGTGACAGCTACTGACACTGCAGCAGAGGATGGCAGCCACGGACACTGCGGCAGAGAATAACAGTATTCACGTACACCAGGGTAGGGGTGGTGGCAGGGGGTGAAGGGGCACAATTCACCTGCTGACCATCTCAGACACATTGCGGATAAGGACAATTAGCGGGGCCGGCATCGCGCCGCCACGAGCGACTAAGGACTCGCTTCCGGAGCACAGGTGAATCCGGGAAGCCGCTTACCCCACTTCCGACGAGATATTTCGCAGAATAATGTCGCTTTGCGAAACTTTTCGTCCCAATAAACAACCAAAAATATCACTCAGACATACAATAAATAATAATAATAATAATAATAATAATAATAATAATAATAATAATAATAAAATCTTTATAGAAGTGCAAAATACAAGTGATCCAGATTTAGCTAACAGTGACACATACTATAGAGAAAATCCCTGGTTATGCAGAGCTTTTCGGGCAACTTAGGTTAATCTTGATCCCCAGGATGCTATCCACACCAGTCGGCTAACGCTCAGGTACCTTCTTACTTCTAGGTGAACAGGTGTAACGAAATGTTTCCAACGTTTCACCTGTGCTGGGGATCAATCCCGGACCTTCAGTTTGTGAGCTGAGGATGATAATATTTAAGCATCGCGAATACTGAGAAAATAGGTAAAACTGGTCAATTAGCAAGAAATCATTTAAAATTAAGTCCTTTCTAAAAATTTCTCTTATATGTTTAAAGATATATATTTTTTCAATTATCTTAATTAATGTAAATATTAATAATTTTGTACCAAAAGAACCTTAGAAAACTTTCCTAACCTTAATACAACAAGCGCAATTTAATTTAGCCTAATCCAACTAAATATATTTTAGATAAGTTTAAAATAATTTAATAATAAACAAACAAAGAAATATTTTTTTTCGATAGATTCAGAATAATTTTTGTGAAATTATTGCATATACAAATTTTCGCTTGTCTTATTCGGCAAGAAGAGAGTTGCTATTTAAGCCATAATCGCAAGTTTTACCTATTCGGCCCGTCATATATATATATATATATATATATATATATATATATATATATATATATATATATATATATATATAATATTCTTTTCCTCTAGACAGGTATAAAGCCAGCTATTATTATGAAAATGTTTGGCTCTGTGTAGAGCTCTCACGGAGGATGAGCTCTAAGTCAGACTGACCTGATAAAGCTCTATATATTGAATCGTTATCAGAATAAAAGCTTAAACTGCCTTTTTTTATTTCTTCAAAAACTGTTGGCAGTACCTATCTGTGCTCTGGACCGTAAGATGGTGGTGGTGGAAGCTGTCAGCGAAGGTAGTGGTGGAAGCTGTCAGCGGAGGTGGTGGCGGAAGCTGTCAGCGGAGGTGGTAGTGGTGGAAGCTGTCACCAGAGGTTGTAGAGGTGGAAGCTGTCAGCGAAGGTGGTGGTGGAAGCTGTCAGCGGAGGTAATGGTGGTGGAAGCTGTCTGCGGAGGTGGTGGAGGGGAAGGCAGGGATGTTGGTCGTGGGAGGGGGGGGAGAACTGTGGTCTTCTCTAATAGTATCCACGCGACCGGCAACGCGCACAAAGAACCACTTCCGGTTATTATGGCTACGATTGTTCGCTCATCCGCCCCCGCACACCGCCAGCCAGCGAGCGCGCGAGAACACCCTCCACTACACGTTTTGTAGCGTTTGATTTCCTGGGGTTAATGGATACCGCGAGGATGAGAGTACTCAGCTACATCTACTAACCTACCTGTAACTCTACAACATGTACCGAGTTTTGTCACGAACAGGGCGGTTCCTGTTCATCCATACGTCCACGAATATTCCCTATGTCGTGGCCTTTATCTCGTACTGTTCTTCGTTCTTCCTTCATTGTTTTGGTTCCTCACCTCAGGTACCGGCTTGGTGATTTCTTTCTTTTTTCTTTCATTTATTTTTGTCTTCCTTAGTGGTGCCGGAGCTGCATACTTTTGCATCAAAATTACACGTGTGGGAAGAGTGCTTTCAACATTTTTTTAAGCTTATAAAAGTTACGCTTACGCCAGCTAGCTTGGCTTAAGCTGGCTGCTGGTGGTTGGAGACTTTTTTAATTCAGATATCTTTTTAAAGTCTAACGTTTGGATTATATGGAGATTGCTTTTGTCTGACACACATGTGCTGCAGGTAATAGTGTTATGTTGACACCTAGGTCTGTGTTTTGTGGCTCTGAGATTCTGCGTCCAGATGATGCACTGCGTTTCGTATCTTGTGTACTAAATTAATATCATCACGCTCTTGAACTATTGCTGTTACAGTAGCCGAGGTGATAATATGTTAGGTCCCATGACCATTGAAGCGTTCAAGTGTCTTAGGATTTTCAGAACTTCCAAGTAGTGTGCTGTTTCGACGTCTGCTGATTCTGTGTTGTTTGCCCTCTCTTTTCTTATTTTTGTTCCATCCCCTTTAATTATTCCAATAAATCCTTCCCATTTACGAGAGCATTCCCTAATCTTTCATCAGTCTTAACACTGATCTTTGTCTTAATCATCTTTCTTGTGTGGCGTTCAAGCAACTTCATTTCGATATTTGTTTTTTTATGACGGAGTAATTTTCAAATGTCCTTCCCACTTACCTCCAGCTTCCTTGATACTCGTTTCTGGCTTCCCTTCTCTCGTGTCAGAATTATTTTACATATTGTTACCTGTACTTTTCTCTTGCTCTCTCGTTTTTAAGTTTCGTTTATTTTTTGTACAGACGATGGAATGAAGCATTTCACTGTAGCTTATAATTTTTTTTGTGATGTATGGACTGAGGCTTCCCATCACTCTCGGGAGCTGAGGCTCAACCTGTGAGGCTCTCAGTATAGCGTCTAAGTGTGTTCTAAGAGATTTTCTCGATGTCTTCACAATTCAGCCATTATCTAAACTTAAATATTAAACTTGATGATGCAACCTCATTTAGAAACCGACGCCGGAAACCCCGCTAGAAAATTAAAGTAGTAGACTAAACTAAGGCTTATCACTCCAGCTTCCCCAACCATTATCTCCCATCTCACCCTCCTAAGCATCATCTCTCATTTCCCCCCTCCCCCTAATTCCCACCATCGTCCTCCATCACAGCTGTTACGGTCGACCTGTAAAAATCTCCAATTGGCCTATTAGTGCAGATTTCAGACTGCCGGATGCTGCAGGCGGCATCCGGCAGTCTCGCTGCCAGTATAAACAATGTGATGCCTAATTTTACTTCCAATTTATCATTCTGTCTCCCGGGACAAAAATGTACTTGAAATGGATGTTGTTCTTTGCGGCTTTGGTAGAATGATTAGTAGAAGTTTATCATCCTAGTCTTTTTTATCTGGTGACTGGGGCATCAATCCGTTTATACTCAGAGCAAGATATTGTTTCGATGTTTCGCCCAGGACTGAGCTTTATCAAGGAGTGATGAAGCCGAGTCCAATGCCAAACGTCGCCAGAAACCGAGACTTGTTCTGCTTTACGCGTTTTAATTTCCAGTGCAATTTTTTTTGCTGAATTCTGATTATGTCTTTGCTATTAATTTAGTACGAGACCTTATGTATCCTTGCTGTATCACAGACATGGGATGCTATGTATCCTTGCTGTTCCACAGACACGGGATGCTATGTATCCTTGCTGTTCCACAGACACGGGATGCTATGTATCCTTGCTGTTCCACAGACACGGGATGCTATGTATCCTTGCTGTACCACAGACACGGGATGCTATGTATCCTTGCTGTTCCACACACACGGGATGCTATGTATCCTTGCTGTAACAGACATGGGATCCAATTATTCTTACTCTAATACAAACGCGAGCCTACGTGTCCTTCAATACACGTGTTACGTGTCCTTCAACACACGTGCTAAGTGTCCTTCAACACACGTGCTAAGTGTCCTTCAACACACGTGCTAAGTGTCCTTCAACACACGTGCTAGTGTCCTTCAACACACGTGCTAGTGTCCTTCAACACACGTGCTAGTGTCCTTCAACACACGTGCTACGTGTCCTTCAACACACGTGCTACGTGTCCTCAACACACGTCTACGTGTCTCAATACACGTCTACGTGTCCTTCAACACACGTGCTACGTGTCCTTCAATACACGTGCTACGTGTCCTTCAACACACGTGCTAAGTGTCCTTCAACACACGTGCTAAGTGTCCTTCAACACACGTGCTAAGTGTCCTTCAACACACGTGCTAAGTGTCCTTCAACACACGTGCTACGTGTCCTTCAACACACGTGCTACGTGCTAACAACGCTTCTCAATACACGTGCTACGTGTCCTTCAACACACGTGCTAAGTGTCCTTCAACACACGTGCTAAGTTTCTTCAACATACGTGCTAGTGTCTTCAACACACGTGCTAAGTGTCCTTCAACACACGTGCTACGTGTCCTTCAACACACGTGCTACGTGTCCTTCAACACACGTGCTACGTGTCCTTCAACACACGTGCTACGTGTCCTTCAACACGTGCTACGTGTCCTTCAACACACGTGCTACGTGTCCTTCAACACACGTGCTAAGTGTCCTTCAACACACGTGCTACGTGTCCTTCAACACACGTGCTACGTGTCCTTCAACACACGTGCTAGGTGTCCTTCAACACACGTGCTACGTGTCCTTCAACACACGTGCTAGGTGTCCTTCAACACACGTGCTAGGTGTCCTTCAACACACGTGCTAGGTGTCCTTCAACACACGTGCTACGTGTCCTTCAACACACGTGCTAACCGTGTTCCTTCAACACACGTGCTACGTGTCCTCAACACACGTGCTACGTGTCCTTCAACACACGTGCTACGTGTCCTTCAACACACGTGCTACGTGTCCTTCAACACACGTGCTACGTGTCCTTCAACACACGTGCTACGTGTCCTTCAACACACGTGCTACGTGTCCTTCAACACACGTGCTACGTGTCCTTCAACACACGTGCTACGTGTCCGTGCCCTAACACAAGTTCTGATGTGTTTCCTGTCCAGGTGATTGTTGATGCCGCTGTGTCTTACCTTCCCGCTGGTTCTCACTCGCCTAGACGGTTATTGCATTGATCAGCTTTATTCTCATTCTCATTCTCTCTCATCTCTCTCTCTCTCTCTCTCTCTCTCTCTCTCTCTCTCTCTCTCTCTCTCCCCTCTTCTCTCCAATTTCCCTCTCTTCTGCTTTTAATTTGGGTTCTATACGCCACAATATTCCTCCCCTCTCCTCGTTTTCTTTTAATGAACTATTCTGTTTTTCCCATCGAATCAAAACAATTCCACGATTTTTGTTTCATTTTTTTTTACCAGTGATTTTTTTTTACTCTGCCACGCTGTTTTTTTTTTTCATTCATCATTGACTGTTGTTGACTATTGTTGTTACTTTGGATTATCTTCATTCTAGTTCTCCCAGGACAAGGAAAAAAAATAGTGATTTTTTTTTTTTTTTCAGTGCAATTATTTTTTCCCTGTCAGGCTTTTATTCCGTCCATTTGTTTAAAAAAAATGACTTTTGTAGACTATTCTTGTTACTTTTAATTATCTCTAATCCTCTCTCTCTCTCTCTCTCTCTCTCTCTCTCTCTCTCTCTCTCTCTCTTAGTGCTATCAGTCTAGGTATTTTGTTTTCTTTCTTTTACTTTCCTTCTTCACCTCGTCTTTTTGTCTCCTCCGTTTCCCTCTCTTCTGATTCCTGTTTCTCCTCTTCCTCTTATTTCCTTTTCCCCTTTTCGTCAACTAATGTTCATCCATTTCTATTCACATTCATTTTTATCCTTTTACTCATCCTCTTTCCCTTCCAAATCTTTACTTTCCTCTTTTCCTCCTCTTTCCTTTCGTACTCTTTCCCTTGCCCTTTCCCTTCTTTATTTTTTCCTTCTTACTGTTCATCTTTTTTGCTTTCGTTTTCTTTTTCCTTCTTCTTCTCCTCATTCCTTTCCTCTTCCAACCCTTCTCTTGTCCCCCTTCACCCTTTCTCTTCCCCCCTTCACCCTTTATCTTCCCCCTTCACCCTTTCTTTTCTTCCCCCTTCACCCTTTCTCTTCTTCCCCTTCACTCTTTCTCTTCTTCCCCCTTCACCCTTTCTCTTCTTCCCCTTCACCCTTTCTCTTCTTCCCCTTCACCCTTTCTCTTCTTCCCCCTTCACTCTTTCTCTTCTTCCCCCAACATCCTTTTTCCTCTTCCCCTCATTCATCCCTTCTCTTTCCTCCATCCCGTCTCCTCTTTCCCTCCTCTTTCTCGCTGCCATTTCTCCCTACTTACAATTTCCTCCAACTTTTATCACTATTCTCTCCCCCTCCCATTCCTCCTCGTTCTCCACCACCTCTTCTACCACTCTCCCTTCTACCTCCTCCTCCTCCTCCCATTATTCATCTTAATGCTCCTTTAATTCTCATTTGCTTCTCTCATCTTCTATAATCCACTCTGCTCCCCTTCTCAGAATTTTACAACTAATTCTCTTTCCTACAACATTGTTCGCTATTTCTAACTCCTTTTCTGTTGTGTTTTTAATTTTCTCTCTATTTTTTTCATTTCCCAAACTTCATCTGCTTCAGGGGTTATAAAAACAGAGTATAATTTGTGTACTGTATTTTTTTCAAACACTCGGAGATATGTTTTATATGCTTTGTGTGAGTGTGTACTCATCTAATTCACCTAATTGTGGTTGCAGGGGTCGAGACTCAGCTCCTGGCCCCGCCTCTTCACTGATCGCTACTGGGTCCCCTCTCTCCCTGCTTCATGAGCTTTATCATACCTCGTCTTAAAGCTATGTATGGTTCCTGCCTCCACTACATCACTTGATAGACTATTCCACTTCCTGACTACTCTATGGCTGAAGAAATACTTCCTAACATCCCTTTGACTCATCTGAGTCTTCAACTTCCAATTGTGACTCCCTTGTGTCTGTGTCCCCTCTCTGGAACATCCTGTCTCTATCCACCTTGTCTATTCCACGCAGTATTTTGTATGTCGTTATCATGTCTCCCCTAACCCTCCTGTCCTCTAGTGTTGTCAGGCCGATTTCTCTTAACCTTCCTTCGTAGGACATTCCCCTTAGCTCTGGAACTAACCTTTTCGCAAACCTTTGCACTTTCTCTAATTTCTTGACGTGCTTGACCAGGTATGGGTTCCAAACTGGTGCTGCATACTCTAGTATAGGTCTGACGTACACAGTGTACAGTGTCTTGAACGATTCCTTAATAAGGTATCTTAACGCTATTCTCAGGTTTGCCAGTCGCCCGTATGCTGCAGCAGTTATCTGGTTGATGTGCGTTTCCAGAGACGTGCTTGGTGTTATACTCACCCCAAGATCTTTCTCCTTGAGCGAGGTTTGCAGTCTTTGGCCACCCAGCCTATACTCTGTCTGCGGTCTTCTTTGCCCTTTCCCGATCTTCATGACTTTGCATTTGGCGGGGTTAAATTCGAGAAGCCAGTTGCTGGACCAGGTGTCCAGCCTGTCCAGGTCTCTTTGAAGTCCTGCCTGATCCTCATCTGATATAATTCTCCTCATTAACTTCACATCATCTGCGAACAGGGACACTTCTGAGTCTATCCCGTCCGTCATGTCATGTGTGTGTGTGTGTTTGTGTATGTGTGTGTGTATGTGTGTGTGTGTGTGTATGTGTGTGTGTATGTGTGTGTATGTGTGTGTGTGCGTGTGGCTGTAAGTGTTTTGTCTTTGTCAGTCTGTGTTTTTTTATGGGCCTGCGTGTTTTTCATTCATTTTGTCTTCGATAACTCTCTCTCTCTTCATGTTATTAATGGTATACAGTACATGTGAGTAAATGAGATACACATGTGCAACAGTTTCTTACTATTTCTTTTGGCGAGACATTTCACCTGCTCATACAGGCTTCTTCAGTCGAAGTACAGAAGTGACAACAGATTAGTGGTTTGAAAGGTTGGTTTCTCCTGTCTCAGCCTCACACTGAGCAAGACTGTGGAGACACATCGAGGCTAAGGGACTGATCATCTCATATCTGCATCTCCACTAATTCCATCGTCTGCTCTGTATTTCGACTGAAGAAGCCTGCTGAGGCGACACTTCTTTTCAATGAAGATAATAAAAGGTTGCACATGTGTCTTACTCATCTTTCCTCACGCTCTTAATATTGTTTTTTCATTCGACGAAAGCGTGAGTGATGATATTGTTGTCTTTGAGGAGAGCTCCTCTAGAGTGAAGCCCCTGATGGTTGCCCGTCTTTGAATATAATAGCGATTTTCTGACTGTCAACAACACTGGTCAGAGTGCACAACCCCGAGAATTTTGTTCTTGTACATAAGAAACAGTAAGACCACCGATATGTCTCTTGTATAGAATGCTTGCTAAAATAACTGATGCAGCCAGATTGTCTGGATGAGACGGATGATTGCTTTGCATAGTGTCCCACTTTATCCACTTTATACCAAGAACTCTCGGTATCATACTGCAGTCAAAGGAACCCGCAATGTCCACTGTAACTACAAGGCAGTGATTGCTGCCTATTAACGGAGGGGGAAAGGGGGGGGAGCTACTTTCTCCTACTTTTCGTGTTATTCTGCCATTTCGAAGAAACATCTAAAGCAGGAGTCGGTATCGCTAAGGTCATGTCAACAATGTCTCTATGTCTCTATGGTGTTATGTTTACTCTCAGGATGAGTGGCGCCGTCCAATGAACTCGCCCCTCGGTGCAAAATATAAAGATCTGTCTTTTCTATGCTCTGTCTTTTGGGCTTCTCTTTTCCGTTGTCTCTGGCTAGAGTATTCTGGACAGTTCTCTGCTCCAGCCACCTGCTGCCTCTGCGTGCCCTGGGGGCGTGGCTGGGGCAACAGATCGCGCCCCGGCACCCGCGGGGGCAAGAGGCGAGGTCGATCCTGCCCTCAGGCCCTCCAACTCGGGGCAGAGGGAATGGGGCTGGGTGGTGGGGAAGACGATGGAGAGGAGTGGTAGGTTAGAGAGGGTGGGTGAGGGAGGAGGGGAGAGGAAGGGGCGGGATGGTAAAGGAATTTTATATTTATCGTGTGACTAGTTAATGGTCCAAGTCGGACCGAAACGTCGTCATAAGTTTCACTTTCGTATGTGCGGGTTATTAATGTATTGTTCCAGTCACACTATTGTGCCTTTTTATTATTTTTATTTGTTTATATGAAAATTTATATACATCAGCAGTGGGCTGCTAGTGGGAACAAAAGCTAGCTATGTTTCCATGTCACATTCCATCACACAGTAGGGAGGAGGGGGGGGGGGGGTTCAGACACAGTGTATTACAACCTGAGTTGGGGGACTTCAGTAGGGCACATCGTCGGGTATTTTGCTAAGGACTAACAACCTATGGTCGAATCAAAAGTTTGGTTCCAGCAGAGCTGGAGTTATTTGGGAATGACCATCTCTCAGGACGGCCTCTCCCATACACATGAGAAATGGAATTTTTATGAAGATATCTCCATCACAGAGGGGGGGGGGATAAAAAAAATGCAGAGTAAGACAGAGAAGAGGGACGAGGGGAATGGACTTCATTACATATACAAACTATAAAAAAGGGTCATTGTTGCAATAGCTTCTGGACATTTTAAAATTACATTATATGCATAAGGATAATTACACTAGCCAGCAGACAACCAGCATCAATGTGATAAAGCAAACTCTACTTCCACTTATAATAAGGAATATCCACTAAACATAAGCTGACCCTAGATAAGTTAGTCAGGGCTAAGCTGCATTCACGGAGGGAGGGAGGGAGAGGGGGAAGGGGAAAAGACGAGTGAGGGGGTAATTTGCAGGAGGGGGTAGAGGGGAGGAAGAATGAGGGGTGAAGAAAGTGGAGTTGCTGGTGAAAAATAATAAGATTAGAAGTGGCAGTTTCGAAAGAAGAAATAAATAGTGGATGATGCTAATAACGGTGGAAGATGCTAATAATAGTAATAAAAGGAAGGAGATAAACAGTAATGATGGGGAAAGGAGAAGTGAAGGCTGGGGAGGAAGGAAAAGGAAGAGGAGGACAGTGTATTGAGGGAAGGAGGGCAACGGACGTGAAAGAAAAGAAGGGGAGGAGAGGGAGGAAGAAGAGGAGGTGTGGAGGTGGAGGAGAAACAGGAGGAGAGAAGAGGAGAGAATATGTAAAGGGTGGAGAAGGAAAAAAGGAAGTAATAATTTCCTGTTTCTTTTCTTCATTCCTAAAATTTATTCCTTTTTACCCCATTTTTTTATTTTCCTGTCTCGATATATTCGCTCTACTCCCTCCTTATTCCCCACCTCCACCATTCCCTCCCTTCTTCCTTCCTTCCTTCCTTTCCTCCCGTCTCCCTCTCCCTTCTTAATCTCATTTACTCCTTCCCTTCAATTTCTCCCTTCTTCCACACCTCCTTCCCTACTCCCTTCCTTCCTCCGGCCTGGTTGATCAAGCCTTGATCCTTCACCTCTGGTCTGGGACAGGGACGCTTGGGCGTTGGCCCCCGAAAGAGTCTTTCAGGAATAACTCCTTCACTCCCTCTTTCCCTTCCTACCTCACTCCTTCCCTCACTCCCTCCCTCCCACCTTCCGTTTTGCTTAGCTCATTTATCTTCCATAACAGTACAAACGCTGCTGTTTCTATCCTCCTGGCTATTTCCTACTATCCTATTCATCCTGTTTTGGTTTTAAAAATAACTTTATGTCTCGCTTTCACAGACACGGCAATAAAGAGTCAAACACGTAAACATAACACACACACACACACACATACTAGCGAGCAAAAAAATGGGGAATGGCAAAGAAGACCAAAAATGGAGTACAGGCTCGGAGGACAAAGGTTACAAACCTCGGGGTGAGCATAGTATAGAGCACTTCACCTGAGGTGCACTTTCACTAAATAACTACCGCAGATTATACGCAATTGTCATATCTAATACAGTATTAATCTCTAGGAATTTCAACAAAGAATCATTCACGATACTATATACGATATATATTAGATCATAGCATGGAACCCGCACCTGATCAAGAACGTCAAGAAGCTGAAAGAAAAGTGTTGAAGTTTGCAACAAGACTAGTCTCAAAGGTAAGGAGTATTAGGCGAGACTAAAGGAGTCAAATCTGACAACATTAGGGAACTGAAGGCAGAACAGAGACAGGAACGACCTGGACAGCGTAGTGGTAGAGGCAAGATTTATTTGTGTAGATAAACGGTTCAGAGAACTGACAGGTAACTTCAAGAACTGGAATGATAACGTTCACCAGGCCAGGAGAGTTTGAGCCCAGTAGCAGCCAATTTGAAAAGCAAGGCCAGGAGCTGAGACTCAACCTCCAGAATCACGTACAGGTGAGTACAAAAAGACGATGATTACACAAGATGTAATAAATTTTTCACTCCTCAGACAGCTGTCCTATGAGACGATAGTGTTGTTTTTAGTGAATAAAAAAAAAAGAACTGTAAAAAATCTCCTATAGAAAAGTGACCTGCAGCTGCCAGAACTAATCACAGTTCAGTGGTCTTCAACACACTGGGTCCAGCTTTCTCATCTCTTGGCTCGCCGTTGCTCCGGACGAGCAAAGTTCTGTGACTTTTGACGTTCTCGTAACGGTAAGTTTTGTGAAGATTCATGACGAGATTTTTCTAGATATCTGGAGATATCGGAAGGTTTATGAAGGATATTTCTGAAGATTCATGAGGTTTTCTGAAAGCTGCTGAATATATGAAAAGTATCTGCGTGCTTTGGGAACGTTTTCGGAATTTCTATTAACAGTAACAATAAGTTGTTTCTGGTAACAGCAATGAGTGTTACTTCTGTTTTTCCCGAGGAAAATACCTTAACACAATACTGAATTACACCTCCTGTTGCTACTGCAGCTAGGACTGTTGTTGCTGCTGCTGCTGCGACTGGGGACTCTGCTGCTGCTACTAGTATTGTTGCTTCTGCTGCAGCTACAACGGCTTCTGCTTCTACATCAACCAAGGACTACACTTTCCCTAAACCTCACAGATCCTGAAAACAAAAACCAAGATGGTACACATAGCATGATAATGGTTACATCCTGCGCCCCATCGGAATGACGTGATACTCAGACACTTAGCACATGCTGCCGTCCGTGACCAGACCGAGGGGGGAGCTAGCCACACAAGCCTCTTCATTTCTGCATAATTATAGAGAATTTTGACGCTCATGATGCATATATTAAGTAGCTCAACGCAGAGAGAAAGCGGACATGATTTTCTCACGTTTAAACACTGATTCATTTAATGAGAGAAATACTCATGACTGTCATGCTGCATAAAGCAGAAATGGAACAATACAAGAGAGAGAACCTTATGACAACTTTTCGGTCCCACTTGAACCATTTACAGACCCCGCAGCGTGACTTGTAAATGGTCCCAGTCGGACCGAAACACCGCCATAAGCTTCTGTCTCCTATGTGCGCGTTATTTATGTATAAGAAATGAGTTGAATGATAAGCGTCTGTTTATCATTCAACTAAGCACCGATCAGTTACAGCACACAGGAAATTTACGGCTAACGTTGCCCATAACTACAGAAGTACTGGTACAAAGTTGCCATCGGCTGGTTCTTCTTAAAGAGTTCAGCTTCAACAGCATCATAACGTGATCTTGACTTAAAGAGACGAGTTGTAAGAGCTAAGTTACTCTTGGTGAGAAGAAATGAAAGTCATATTTTGATTTCCGAGAAGTCGCTAAATAACTGATGCTGCCTCTAGTCTTCCAAACATGCCTCGCCTCGCATACAGGCAGCCACTGCCTCGCCTCGCTTACAGGTAGCCACTACATCGTTCCACACACAGTACAGGCAGCCACTACATCGTTCCACACACAGTACAGGCAGCCACTGCCTCGCCTCGCATACAAGCAGCCACTACATCGTTCCACACAAGTACAGGCAGCCACTACATCGTTCCACACACAGTACAGGCAGCCACTGCCTCGCCTCGCATACAGGCAGCCACTACATCGTTCCACACACAGTATAGGCAGCCACTGCCTCGCCTCGCATACAGGCAGCCACTACATCGTTCCACACACAGTACAGGCAGCCACTGCCTGCCTCGCATACAGGCAGCCACTACATCGTTCCACACACAGTACAGGCAGCCACTGCCTGCCTCGCATACAGGCAGCCACTACATCGTTCCAACACAGTATAGGCAGCCACTGCCTCGCGTCGCATACAGGCAGCCACTACATCGTTCCACACACAGTATAGGCAGCCACTGCCTCGCCTCGCATACAGGCAGCCACTACATCGTTCCACACACAGTACAGGCAGCCACTGCCTCGCCTCGCATACAGGCAACGCACGTATCATCTTACAGACAACCACTGCCTCATCTTACATAAAAGCAGAGACTGCCTGGTTCTAAATACACCTACAAAATTTCGTCAAATTGAGGTTCTGGACACCTGTGTGAGCCTGAGGGCGAGTGACGGCAGGTGTTGGAGATCCCCTGAGGCTGGTGCTGGCGGCAGGAGCTCTGGTTAAAGTGGCAGATGGACAGCGGGGATATCTCTTTTTTTTTTACACCGCTGAGTATACTGGTTAAGAGATGTCATCCTTCCTCAGCAGCTAATATTAGAGCTTTGACTTATCTGAAATATACTACCACCCTTTCTCTTCCCAGGATGCCCTCCTCATCAACCTAACACCCAAACACCTATTTCCTGCTAGGTAAATACTAGTAGGTTAGGTTAGACTAGTGCAAGTCAGATTAGGATGGGATAAATTAGGAAAGGTTAGGTTAGGCTAGATGAGGTTGGGGTAAATTACATAAACCTATTAATTTATATCAGTAATAATGGTCGCGACACCTCTGAGAGAGCGGTGTCTTGGCAAATATGGCCAACCTTAAAATCAGCACGTTCTTCTAGCGTAACGTGAGGTGAAGCTGAACCGAACCATTAGTTCCACAGTGTTGGTGATCAACTTCTGAACGAGGAATAAATGTCAGAGTGCCGTGGCTGGAACAATGCACCAGTAACCCACACCTTGGTCCGTCCTGGACCACTGTCAGGTCACAAATGAGCGAGAGAATGGAGAGACAACCAGAAAACAGGTTGGGTGACGATCCATGTAACTAGATAAAGGATGAAGGGTTAGTAACCCAGGATAAGCCAATAAAGCTAATCATTGTGGCTTATTTCCACTGGTGGTCCATTTTTAGGTTCTTTCACCCAAGTTGCCACCCACGACTGTCGACTAAATCTCTGGTATCTGCTTCTTGGAAACAGTGGCAGTAGGCGAGGTGGGACATATGGGTAAGTACGTCCCATTTAGTTTGGGGCTCGATCCCATGTTCCTTTATCTCTAGACAGAGGACACACGTCTGACTCAGGGATAGAGAAGACACGCACATTTGACTCAGGGATAAAGAAGACACATGTGATTCAGCGATGGAGAGGACACACACATGACTCGACTGGTGCCGGCCTATAAATTTTCCCTACGTAGGTAAAGGTTTTCCATTCAATTAGTCCTCGCTGGTTACCACGATAGATGTTATTTTCATTTGCCCATTGGATTTTTTTTTTGATAACCATATTTTCTACAGAGACGATGTTCATATTTATTTTCTGTCTGCTAACCCTCCATCTCGTTGCTGGTGAAGGTAAGTGAGGACAGAGTTTGTATTAAACGATAGTGTTGGCAAGGATGTGAAGGGCAAGGATGTAAAGGGCAAGAATGTGAAGGGCAAGGATGTGAAGGGCAAGGATGTGAAGGGCAAGGATGTGAAGGGCAAGGATGTGAAGGGCAATGATGTGAAGAGCAAGAATGCGAAGGGCAAGGATGTGAAGGGCAAGGATGTGAAGGGCAAGAATGTGAAGGGCAAGAATGTGAAGGGCAATAATGTGAAGGGCAATAATGTGAAGGGCAAGAATGTGAAGGGCAAGAATGTGAAGGGCAAGGATGTGAAGGGCAAGAATGTGAAGGGCAAGGATGTGAAGGGCAAGGATGTGAAGGGCAAGAATGTGAAGAGCAAGGATGTGAAGGGCAAGAATGTGAAGGGGAAGAATGTGAAGGGCAATGATGTGAAGGGCAAGGATGTGAAGGGCAAGGATGTAAAGGGCAAGAATGTGAAGGGCAAGGATGTGAAGGGCAAGAATGTGAAGGGCAAGGATGTGAAGGGCAAGAATGTGAAGGGCAAGGATGTGAAGGGCAATGATGTGAAGAGCAAGAATGTGAAGGGCAAGGATGTGAAGGGCAAGAATGTGAAGGGCAAGAATGTGAAGGGCAAGGATGTGAAGGGCAATGATGTAAAGGGCAAGGATGTGAAGGACAAGACTATGAATGGGCAGGACAGAGCACTGGAAAAGCTTGTGTGTAGACAGTGAGAGGTAACTTAATAAGTGGCCTAACCCACTTTGTGTTTAAACGATTTTTTTTTTTATCAAAGAGACGATTATAGTTAATCGGCAAACGGCTTAATTTTGATCTATTTGCGAATCAGTTGAAAACTTTTGGTCGGCTGACCTAATTTGTCTTCGTGTAGCAAACGACTCTGGTCAGGCAGATCACAGGATAACAATAAATATTATGTTTTGAAATCTTGTTAAAAAAATTTCTTTGGGATGATGGGAATGACGACGATACAGTACGACGCTCCTACACGACGATACAGTACGACGCTCCTACACGACGGTACAGTACGACGCTCCTACACGACGATACAGTACGACGCTCCTACACGACGATACAGTACGACGCTCCTACACGACGATACAGTACGACGCTCCTACACGACGATACAGTACGACGCTCCTACACGACGGTACAGTACGACGCTCCTACACGACAATACAGTACGACGCTCCTACACGACAATACAGTACGACGCTCCTACACGACGATACAGTACGACGCTCCTACACGACGATACAGTACGACGCTCCTACACGACGATACAGTACGACGCTCCTACACGACGATACAGTACGACGCTCCTACACGACGATACAGTACGACGCTCCTACACGACGATACAGTACGACGCTCCTACACAACGATACAGTACGACGCTCCTACACCCAACTGAAGATATGAAATATTTTTAAACATTATCGATGATCCACTAAAGATAAAAGCCACAGTACCATGGCTGGAGAAGGTGTCCCGTAGCTCGATTGGTAGCGCACTCGACTCACACACTGAAGTCCGGGGGTCGATCCCCGTACGGTTGGAAACATTAGGACGTGTTTCTTTGAGACACCTGCTGTCCAATGTTCACCCATAAGTAAAATAGGTACCTGGGTGTTTGTTAGTCGACTGGTGTGGGTCGCACCCTGAGACAAAACTGACCTAATTTGCCAGAAATGCTCTGCATAACAAGGGGCTTTCTATGTATTAGTATGTCAGTGATGTCAGCTAGGCTTGTATACCTTGTACATATACTTGTAGAAATAAACATTATTATTAATAATATTATTATTAACACACAATTTTCAGACAAAACTGTAGACGACTTATAAGTTCCTTCCTGAATCATAATCAATTAGCACTGAAACGTTGAATATAATTTCCTCCCAAAACTAGTTGTGGGAGGAACCACTGCCACACCCCACTATTCACCGACCCGATGACAACACACGGCTACGTACATACTAAGGCCACTAAATACTCCCTAAACCCTCTCACAACATAACGCAGTACATAGACACACACGATAAAGAACGTTCTGCAAATCTCCCCAAACTCTGAAATTTAATACCACCACCAGCTCTCCCTGCCTACCCATTACCGCTTTACTTATTCAGAATTCTAAACCGCACCACAAACGATATTTTAAACTGCATACACAATTGTTGTGGAGCCCAGAGACGCGAAGCAAGAAACAGCGCCCTCTTTGATGTCTCTTTCTCGTTGGCTGGAAACTTTTGAAACTCTATACGACTCAAAATTCTAAATAATGTATTAAAAGTGATGAAGCAATGTTATCGTGTTGGTCGTCTTGAGGGGAAAAAAATAATATGCGAGTATCCGTTTCACTTTACCTTGTAAAAATTGTGTAAATATACATTTCTTGAACCGCAAAACATTGTATGAACACCTGCGATTTGTGCACACAAAATATTGGATAAACACCTGCGAAACATTGTTTAAACACCTGTGTAACACTGTATGAACACCCGCGATTTCTACACCCAGCCTGAGCTGGGAGACTTCAGTAGTGTCAGCCTGAGCTGGGAGACTTCAGTAGTGTCAGCCTGAGCTGGGAGGCTTCATTAGTGTCAGCCTGAGCTGGGAGGCTTCATTAGTGTCAGCCTGAGCTGGGAGACTTCAGTAGTGTCAGCCTGAGCTGGGAGACTTCAGTAGTGCCAGCCTGAGCTGGGAGACTTCAGTAGTGTCAGCCTGAGCTGGGAGACTTCAGTAGTGTCAGCCTGAGCTGGGAGACTTCAGTAGTGTCAGCCTGAGCTGGGAGACTTCAGTAGTGTCAGCCTGAGCTGGGAGACTTCAGTAGTGTCAGCCTGAGCTGGGAGACTTCAGTAGTGTCAGCCTGAGCTGGGAGACTTCAGTAGTGTCAGCCTGAGCTGGGAGACTTCAGTAGTGCCAGCCTGAGCTGGGAGACTTCAGTAGTGTCAGCCTGAGCTGGGAGACTTCAGTAGTGTCAGCCTGAGCTGGGAGACTTCAGTAGTGTCAGCCTGAGCTGGGAGACTTCAGTAGTGTCAGCCTGAGCTGGGAGACTTCAGTAGTGTCAGCCTGAGCTGGGAGACTTCAGTAGTGTCAGCCTGAGCTGGGAGACTTCAGTAGTGTCAGCCTGAGCTGGGAGACTTCAGTAGTGTCAGCCTGAGCTGGGAGACTTCAGTAGTGTCAGCCTGAATTGGGAGACTTCAGTAGTGTCCGCCTGAGCTGGGAGACTTCAGTAGTGTCAGCCTGAGCTGGGAGACTTCAGTAGTGTCAGCCTGAGCTGGGAGACTTCAGTAGTGTCAGCCTGAGCTGGGAGACTTCAGTAGTGTCAGCCTGAGCTGGGAGACTTCAGTAGTGCCAGCCTGAGCTGGGAGACTTCAGTAGTGTCAGTCTGAGCGCTAAACCCGTGTGTCGTTCAACGATGGAAGACTGAATCGTGGCCAACTAATCCTTTGTTGTCTATATGGGAGTACATAAGAAAGGCAGAGAGCAGAATGGTGTCCCGTAGATCGATTGCTAGTACACTCAGCTCACACACTGAGGTCCGGGGGTCGATCCAAGGTACGGGTGGAAACATTAGGAAGCGTTTCCCAAGACACCTGCTGTCCATTTTCACCTATCAGTAAAATAAGTACCTAGGTGTTAGTAGACTGGTGTGGGTCGCATCCTGGGACAAAATTGACTTAATTTGCCCGAAATGCTCTGCATAACAAGGGACTTTCTATATAGTAGTATGTCATTGATGTCAGCTAGGCCTGTATACCTTGTACATGTACTTGTAGAAATAAAGATTACTACTACTATTATTATTATTAAAAGACTATATCGAGGCTATATGATCAAGATAACTAGTTACAACATAGGTACCACTAATTCTAGAATCTGGTTAGTTGAAGCTATACGAGTATCCTTAGAATTACTAGCTACAATTTAGCTACTCGTAATTCTCTTTAGAATTTGGATAGTTGAGGACCAGCTCTAGACTAGTAACCTCTAAGTTTTACTAGACATTTGAGATCAGGATAGCTGCTAGAAAACTTCACTAACATTTTTAAGTTTGATTTAGTTTTGCGTAAGAAACTTTGAAGGTGTTGAACAACCTGCTAAAACGTTCCTTGTATTGTAATTTTATAAGGATAATATTAATGGTGACCTTGTTATCCTCACTGTGTATATAGGAAGGTGTTACAAAGTTCCCATGAATGTTTCCACTGTATGTGATGCTTTAATTGAAACACTTGTTCAGTAATAACCCACATGGAGACAGACACTTGCTCAGTAATAACCCACATGGAGACAGACACTTGTTCAGTAATAACCAACATGGAGACAGACACTTGTTCAGTAATAACCCACATGGAGACAGACACTTATTCAGTAATAACCCACATGGAGACAGACACTTGTTCAGTAATAACCCACATGGAGACAGACACTTGTTCAGTAATAACCCACATGGAGACAGACACTTGTTCAGTAATAACCCACATGGAGACAGACACTTATTCAGTAATAACCCACATGGAGACAGACACTTGCTCAGTAATAACCCACATGGAGACAGACACTTGCTCAGTAATAACCCACATGGAGACAGACACTTGCTCAGTAATAACCCACATGGAGACAGACACTTGCTCAGTAATAACCCACATGGAGACAGACACTTATTCAGTAATAACCCACATGGAGACAGACACTTGCTCAGTAATAACCCACATTTAGACAGACACTTATTCAGTAATAACCCACATGGAGACAGACACTTGCTCAGTAATAACCCACATGGAGACAGACACTTGTTCAGTAATAACCCACATGGAGACAGACACTTGTTCAGTAATAACCCACATGCAGATAGACACTTGCTCAGTAATAACCCACATGGAGACAGACACTTGTTCAGTAATAACCCACATGGAGACAGACACTTGGTCAGTAATAACCCACATGATCTGTATATTTCAATTAATCTCCTGAGTTTGTGTCTCCATGTGGGTAATTACTGATCACTGACAAGTGTTCACTACGCTTCAGTTATTCATTAAAACACCAGGTCTGAGGACGCTTTCATTGTTAGAATGTGATACGTGGGTTACTCTCTCTCTCTCTCTCTCTCTCTCTCTCTCTCTCTCTCTCTCTCTCTCTCTCTCTCTCTCTCTGAGAACGTAGCGAGAGAGGTGCACCCAATTACATACAAAGTGCTAAATCCATTTGGGACATTCAGTGCAAGTTACCGTGGAGGCTCGACCCTCCGTCTGCTAATCTCGAGAACCCATACATCACTATACTTACCGATCTGCCCCTCACTGAGAAAGAGGGGAAAAATTTGTATGAACCAATAAACGAAGTGTTTGTCTGTCCCATGAAGAACACGAGTGATGGTTGGCCCTCCCGCCCCTCCCCCGCCCTCCATGGATGGCCCTCCCCCGCCCTCCATGGATGGCCCTCCCGCCCCTCCCCCGCCCTCCATGGATGGCCCTCCCGCCCCTCCCCCGCCCTCCATATCTGTGCTCCATTTTCGGTGTGGACACTCAGGAGGCCGGAATGGCCCTCGCCTCTTCATAAAACCCGCCGGACCAGGGTGACACAAACGCCAAATTACAAGGAAAAGTATGAATTACGGAGGCTGGCTTGGCTGTTTTATTGCGAGGCGGGATTTAATGTCAGTAATCTCGGGGTGGAGAGGCAGAGTGCGCGTCACGGTTATGTGGCACGGGCTTTCGACACTCCTGCAATCGTAAGCAGCGCCAACTGGCTATTTGTCCGGAGTGTAGACGCGGAGATTGCAAAAATAAATATGGCTATGAAGTGACAAGGCGAAGGAATGGCGTACGACACACGACCAACTGCCTCCAGGTTGCTAAGCCAATTTTACTCTGGGTGGCAAGAGAGCCTATGTTATGCACTCTGGTGCAGGATACTGTGTATCAATAATAAACTAATGAAATACCCCAAACATGTGTCTAGTAGCAACAACAGAGAGTATATTTTTTTTTTTTTTACCAATTCTGCCTCTGTAATAATTTCTCTGCGATTCAAGAAACTGAAACAAAATTTCTAAGTAGCTCTTAGTGTTCAAAATTTCAAGTGTTATAATAAAAACAACAGGGGTTAATCTAATGAACATATGATTAAACGAAAAATTTAATATTTTTTTTTTGTTACAGCAGTTTTACGTCAAGGCATGAAGTAAAATATTTACCTTCACTTATACTTCAGCTGTTTCAACAGAACTGCATGATCCATATGTTAGTGACGTCACTGATCAGGTTCAAACGCGGATTGAAGAAGCTCACTTTGCAACACAGTCTATGTGCACAACTGACTTACATAATAAAGTGTTTAATCCTACAAACGCACCCAGCTCTCCTGGGTGCGTGATCTTTGTAGGATTGGGTGGTCCTGTGGGTTAGAGCGTTGTGGAATTTTCGCTCACCATGAGGCGGGCCAAAACAACACGGGTTCGAGCCCTCGGCTAGTCGCAGTGTTATTATTGATTAAATTCCACTCGTTCGTGGTTACAATACGATACTAAAGTGTGTGGACACAGGACTACAACGTTATATTTAACCGTAGAAAAATTCAGCCCTTTAAGGTTAAGTTCAAAGAAACTTGACAGTTTAATGACAAATCACTTGATATATATTGAAAAATATCTCTGAAATCCTGAGTGTGTGTTCACATTTTCTATAAACTAGATAAATTAACTACTGCCTGACATGTCACTCATAAAAATTTCACTTAACATGTGACCTGACCAAGTCTTGACCACACCCCCACGCTCGGTGGGAAGGGTCATGTGTGACGTCATGAGATGAAATCTCAGTCTTATAAGTCATCTTTCCCCTATTAATTTTTACTATTCTTTGATAAAGTGAGAAATCACGAAAGCGCTTGTAATTTGTGATATCACATATTTACTGTGAACTTTTTGAGGCACATTAACTCCTGTATAGGAGCGGTTGCCGTCTATGAAATGACCGAATAATTTCACTGCTAACGATGACCTGTCTGAAATCTTGAGATTGTATCGACGTTGAACAACTAAACAGTCAAGAATTATATTTTGAGATTCTAGCAGTACACACTGGGTGTGTTCGACCCATTGTGACCCGTATTTTTGCGCTGTGGCGTTAAACATGTCACACAGATGGGAAAATAAAATTAAAAAAACTACGGATTCTTCACATATATATATATATATATATATATATATATATATATATATATATATATATATATATATATATATATATATATATGCACAATCACACTGAATATTAATAAATATTAATTAATAAAATGGAGGGAGCTTCAAAATAAGAAAAATATAGACAAAAAGCTGACATGAGTTTTCCTTGCTAGCAGGAATAGGAAACCACCAGGATGTAAACCAGTTTCCCTTGCTAGGAGGAAAGGGAGCCCACTATCTGGCTGGGAGCCAGTTTTCCTTGCTAGGAGGAAAGGGAGCCCACTATCTGGCTGGGAGCCAGTTTTCCTTGCTAGGAGGCCGCCAGTTTAAGGTCTTGTCACGTTTTATTTCATTTGCGTCCCTCGGAGCTGGTAAGGTGTGTGTTACATGCAAGACAGAAGGTGCGTTGGACCTGGTAAGGTGTGTGTTACATGCAAGACAGAAGGTGCGTTGGGAGCGGCAAGCGAGCCACCTTCATGTACTAGAGAGGGAAAGCAAACTGATTTTTTGACCAGCGTAATGAGTTTCACCGTATTAAATCAAGAAGGGAAAAAAGCAGACGGAAAGAATGAGCAAGTGTCCTCCAGTAGATGATGGTCTGAGTGTGTTTAGGTCAGTTGTGAATATTATTTCTGTACTTGTCGAGGGAGAGGTATTTTAAATCTTACAGAAAATGAACCCAAGTTAATTTGTAATAAACTAATGTCGATTGATGAACGGAAGGGTGGACGAGGGGCTCGAACCGCGGGCCGTAAACTGACAGTCCGATGCTCTACCGTCTAGGATAACTCAGTCCTCTAATAAGAAAGATTCGGAGGTAATATTGTATTACATTCCGTCAGAGGCACCAACTGTAACCCAACTGAACTCCTCTTCCATCCTTATAGTTACAACAGATGATTATTATACATCTGGTGGCAAGACAGTGAGATTGGTAGTTCCTAAACGTACAATTCTCTCTAACACATTCAGCCTGTAGCCTCTACAACATACAATTCACACTAATATGTGTGATCATACTACCACAGACAACCTCTTTCCTGGTCCAGAATTCGCCAGCTTCAGATCCACTCCTAAATCTTACGACCAACACACTCACCAGAGTTCAAACTGACCATTCTTAATGCCCTCGAATGGATTCTCAATTCGAACCTCTTAAATCACTACTCCAGGGTGTGGCGTCCCTCGCTGACTTTTGTGGCCTCATTCAACTTGATGACATTTGAGGTGGCCGCCTTATACTTCTTTTTTAAGTCCTGACCTTCTTATGGAGGTGTTTTGCTGATGACTTCCGCGGGTCTGCATGACTGTGCATGCTGTTCTTGTACACTCTTTCTTTCTCCCTGCCCTCCCCTCTCTCTCTCTCTCTCTCTCTCTCTCTCTCTCTCTCTATTCTTACCTGCACTTCTCTATTCGTTTCTGCCTCTCTTCATTCCACCTGCTCCTGTTTCTCCCTCTCTCTCCTCTTCCTAGTTTCATGTATTTCTACTACATTTTCTTCATTTTTTCACCATATATCACTCCTTTCCTCACTTTAATTTAACTACCTCTTCCTACTTCCCTCTTTCTTCTAGTCTCATTTACATCCCACATTTTGTCTAGTTTTTATTTACACTGAAGAATTTTTCTTCTTCTCATTCCAACTCCACTTCTTCCTCATTTATTTTTCATTTCTCACTTCCTCCTCCTCTTTTTTAATGCTTCTTTTTCCACCCCTCCTTCTCCTCCTCCCCACTTTGTCTACTTCTTTCCCTTCTCTACCTCCGTCCCTTTCCTAAGGGCTTAGGTTGTTACACACCATCAAGGGACATCTCTCATTAGCTCTCAAGCGGTCGCTGGGTTACTCGCCTCCCCCCCTAACTCTCTCTCTCTCTCTCTCTCTCTCTCCCTCGTTTTTTCTCCTTCGCTCTAATTTCTCTTTACCCAAGTCTAGCAATTCTCGGAGTCTCGAGAACTACCACTTTTTGTCGTGTGTTCTTCTATTTAGTTCATTATCAGAATTAACTTTACGTTAGTTCAAACATCTTGCAGGACGGTGCATAATCTTCACAGCTGCTGCAAGACGGTGAATAATCTTCACAGCTGCTGCAAGACGGTGCATAATCTTCACAGCTGCTGCAAGACGGAGAAGTCTTCACAGCTGCTGCAAGACGCTTATAAGTCATTGTTTTTATTACCTCTGCTTACCTTGTTTAAATGTTTAAAAAATATTAAGATTAATATTGTTAAACTTAGTATTTTTTCAACTCACGCAGGAGTTTTTTTCCCTCACGCGGGAGTTATCTAACTTACGCAGTTTTTTTCCCCTCCCGCGGGAGTCTTGTAACTCACGCAGGTGTACTCAGGAGAGACTACTGATGAATTCTCTTCGTCTCACTGGAATCCTGTATCTCACTTTATAATTCTCTAGCTCGCACGGTACTCCACTTTATAAAGGAGTTTTCTGCTTAACATAGGAACCATGTTTCATTACGCAGGAGATGTCGACCTCTTTTAAAAACTCTTTATATTACGTATAAATTCTCTGCCTCACTTACTATTTCTCTTCCTCACACTGGAACCCTGAAACTCAAGTAAAGGTAAATCTACTTCAAACATGAGTCCTCTACCTAAGGTAGATGCTGGTATTTTATTGGAAGGCATTTCGCCCACCAGGGACTACCAGTTCATACAGAGACAAGTGAAACATGACGTTGGTTATAATAGTAGTTGAGATGTCCTTGAGGTGTATAGTAGTGAGCATGGTCTGTGGCGAGGGGAGGGAGGGAGGTCACCTGCGAGTGAGGTCGCAGGTGATGGCTCTTTCGATTTCTGGTAAGAATCAAGTTTGTTGGAACCTCACAGATGGTTGAAATGATGTTGGTAGTGGAGATTAAAGCTGCTACTCCGATAACTAATCTGGTTTCAGAGAAGTTCACCACGAGTATCCAAACAATTTTGACTCAGTTTGCTGGTAAATACCCAAATTTTGTAAGCGGCATCAATCATCAATTTGAATCGGCTCAGTATTGATATATTTAGTGTGTTGTGACGAGAATGTGTGTCATTAAGGTACGCTAATTTCATCTGCCAATTCTTATCCCTACAAGTGTTATGATGTACCGTACTGTACACACGATGTTAGAACCATCACTATCAAGCATACAGGTTAGGTTGTGTGTGTTTCTTGATTCAAGTCTTTAAGTTCTTGGAAGTTTTCGCCACATAAGATTTATCAGTCACCTCAAAGAATGATGTAGACCCCAGAAGTGGTGTTGGTACTGGAGGAGAGACTAATACTGGATTTAGCTAAGGTGTTGAATTAGTTAACGCTTGTTTAGTTAACCTGGAGTTGTGTGTGTTGATCAGCTGCCTCTTGTCTGGTATAATGGAGAATCTTTTCAACTTTTCTTTCACAGTCGGTAATGAGTCTCGGTTAGTGTAGGTCATGAAAAGTTAGTAGATATAGTCACAATTTATACTCATCTCTATACAGATTCATAACGTCCCTGGTGGAGGAAATGTCTTCTAGTAGAATACCACAACACTTTGTGTCATTATCATGATTTTGTCGGTATCTGGTATCATTTCAAACACGTATGATCTCGTTGCCACACCAGGCTCATTCTTAAATTCGTGTAAGGCAGTGTGAAAGCCCACAACACTGGTCATTATACTACGGCCAATAATATCCCGTCACTATCCTAGCTGCAAGTAAAATTTGAACCCTGTTAAATATTTTGGTCTCTGATATTATTTATGGTGTTTGTCTTATGAACTCGTAGGATGGCAGGTAAATCTTGCATGCTTTAGTTTTTGTTTAACATTCACTTAACATTTCTTGTTTTTTAATAGTTCTTATCTTTATATTTCCTCTCCAATTTACGATTCCTTTCCAGAAACTGGGACGGGGGAAAGATGATTGCTGGAATCTTTAACATATACAACACCTCACTATGCACCCGCAAAAAAATTCCTTTAAATCTACTATTGAGTTCCATGACATTTTTGGTTCATCACAAAAAGCTATGGTTAGCTCTCTCAGTGTAGCGACAGTTTACTACTAATCTTGTCAGCGCCGATGCTGACTTCATACTTGATCTACAAGATAAATATTAAGACGAGGCAATTAATATTTGGTTTCCCTGCGAAAACTCTGGGCAGAACTCCGCCAACTCATCTTAAGGCAGATTCTCTTCTACATTTGAGAAATTATGTTTCCGAGGTCGTCTACTCGAAGGTAACTTCAATATTTATAACACATAACCCATGTTGGTTTAGTATTTCATATAAATATTTTGTTAAATATTTTTCCAGGTTTTGTTTTTACATGATTTCAGAATTTATGTTTTATTAAATTTTTTCTTTACTTAATATATTCTAGGAGACAGCAGAGGCGGGTAGGAAAATAAATTATCGAGGAACCGCATCGATTGCCTTCCACACCTCGAGGGTCAGACCAAGCGATCCTTGTGCGATGATCCTCATCAATGGGATCGCTTCCTCTTTCTGTGGCTGGTTCAACGACGCTTGCTTCTCTCTTTTCATCAAGAAGTTTATGGGTCGTCCGGCGGTAGCTTTTGTACAAGTCAGGAAAGTGACGAGGGGTAATCTTTTGTAGACCAATGAAACTTCCAAGCCAAGGACTTGTTGGAATTCAAGAGTTTCATTGTTGTGAATTCCTAGAGGTTAACTGTTTATTGCAGGGACCTGTTTTTTGCAGGGACCTGTTTACTGCAGTGACCTGTTCACTGCGGGGACCTGTTTACTACCGTGATCTGTTTACTGCAGGGACCTGTTTACTGCAGGGATCGCGTAGGGATGAAAAAAGCCTGAAAAGGATAAAGGCCAGAAATGAAAGATTTCTTAAACTGTACTGGTTTCCACTAGAACTCCTCTTCTCGAGATAGTTTCCACTGGCTACTTTTAAAATATAACGTAGGTTTTCTTACTTAAATCTGCTAGATGCGTCATTTGCCAGGAATATGGTAATTTTCAATGAGTTGCGAGGTCACCGTTGTAGCAGACGAAATCGCACAACCCTGAGTAGACCGAAATTAGTCCTGGTTTACCTGGAGCCACTTCCGGAGGTCATACCCCGCGGCCTGGTCCCAGACCAGGCTTCTGTGTTCTTAAGATCTCGCTGAACACTGGACATAGCCAGATTAGGAAGAGGACACAGGAGTTCAAATAAACTCCCAGGTCATAGGCATCCTATGCTTTGGTATTTAAGGCCTAAACCCTTATGACTTCTTTACATTCTGTAAATTCCCGCCTTCCAGATCTTGAACCTATTGACCAGAAGGTTGTAACTCTTTTCGTAAGTGTATTTTTTCACAGGCTTCCTAAACTTTGTATTACTGATGCTATCCAGTAAGGACAAGTTAATGAATTAGACACGTGAGCAATAAAGATACGAAAGTATTGCACGTGTCTCATTCACCTCTATACTTCCATAGTTCATTACAAAGAGGATATCGAGGTGGGTTGATGAACTCACCGAGTCATTTCCTAAATGAACACGCAGCATATTTGGGTCCAAAAACGCCCGTGGATCCGACGAAATTGATTTCTTGTTCGAGTTTTCAGTGTGTGTGTGTGTGTGTGTGTGTGTGTGTGTGTGTGTGTGTGTGTGTGTGTGTGTGTAAATCCCAACTCGCAGAAGTGACATGTTTTTTTCGAAAAGCTCTACGCGATGATAAAAGCACACCGCTCTAATCGGTCTAAAAATCTTTCAGACTAACGTTATTCACCATTCTGCAATACAGCTTTCGTTGTCCTTGCAACAACCGAGTGCATCTTTCTCTGTTACTAGGGCTTAAAACATCCTTCATATGTCTACAGAAAAGACTTTTAACCAACACACTCACAAACTATGCCGCTCAGTAGCAACATTTTTAATGCCCTCACGCATAAAACACAAAGAGACGTAGAGTCAGTATTCATGTTCACAACATCTTGCTTCATACTGCAACGTTACTGAATTAAACACTCAACACAGTCACAGTTTACTTTGCTAACTCTGACACACTTGCTGTGTTGATGGGCTGACTTTACTCACTGCCTCGCCGCCACACGTTTTTACAAAATTCTACGTTTCGTAATATTTAAAAAAAAAAAAAATTCTTACTATAAAGATGTGAAGATCACATAACATGTCAAACAGTAACATTGAAAATGTTGTTGATAATGATGATGATAATGATGATGATGATAATGATGATGATAATGATGATGATGATGACGACGACGTTTCGTCTGATGTAGACAATCAGAATCAAGGAAAGGCAAGACTCTTTTGGGTAAGGGGACAAGTGACGTCGGGAACAAGAACAGATCGAGTAGAATTTTTTCAAAAGACAGAAAGCACCAGGATTAAATTTTTAGATTTTGCCGCCGAAGTGACTAACTTATTGTGCACCTCACGTGCACCCTGTGTACGGTAGTGCACGAGCATAATGATACACAAAAGCCTAGGAACTATGCTCCAGAAGGGTTTACAGGAGTATATATAGATTTATATCTACAGTTCACTAATTGTTGCTAGCAAATTTGGGAAATTTGCTAAATATGTCCGATATCTCATTTTCATTAATAAGATATCTTGATATATTACATAGTTATTATACTGCCTCTATATTTTTCAATAAGTGAACAATTAAACACAGTGTTCAAGATAGTGACCATAGGCTTGGCCACATATTTTGCATTTGGTTTGATCATCATCTGCCAGAAATACCTGTATGTTAAGTAAAAGGACACAAATGCAACTAATGAGACATTTTATTGTGGCAACGTTTCGCTACTACTTCTACCACCACTAGTATTACACCTCACTTTGAGAGTATATATATACCCTCTGTGTCCATATATTGTTTGTAACGGCTTGAAAAAGCTCCTGGAGAGCGAAACGTTGCCACAATAAAATGTCTCATTAGTTGCATTTGTGTCCTTTTACTTAACATATTGTCGGTAATTCTACCAATATTAATACAGAAGTACCTGTAACCAAGCCTAAGCCTGGCTACTATAACATCAGTCAGTCTGTTCACATTGCAAGTTGCTCCATTCATGTTATCAAAGTGGGTTATAAATCTACTCAGACTTCTTACATTCCTCTAACACTGTTTCATTATTTACTTATAATATTATTCCCAATGCTAGAAACGGACACACAAAAGTTATATTCTCCCCTTTCCTTCTGGGTAATTTTTTGGCTAACGTATCAACTTTATCCAAAGTGTGATGGAATGCATAACAATCGTAAATTAATTCCTTTTCCAGGGATTTTTAAGTATCTGTATCTGGTTCTCCAATGAGCATGTTGTTAGAGTCATATTATGTGAGTCAAGAGCCTTCGGTGATGACACAGAACCAGTAATAATCACAGATTCAAGCTCTGTGTCAACTTTAGCGCCATTAGAATGATTCTAAAGTAGACACACTACAGTTTGCAGTGTAGACACACTACAGTTTGCAGTGTAGACACACTACAATTTGCAGTGTAGACACACTACAGTTTGAAGTGTAGACGCTCAGTTGTTAATTCTTATGCCTAACTCAACGTAGTTCATACCGTTCAGGCGCCAGAGAATAACCGACCTACACGGTATTTTTTGTTTTTAAACCGGTAAAATATATTCTTCTCCGATGCTGAACACGTTAAAGGCGAAAAAAAATTTAGTTGCAATAATGGAGAAACTTTTATTATCTTTCTCAATAAGAGCTGATAAACACCAGATATTTCAAAGAACTTTTGAAGTAATCAAGCGTTTTATTGCCTTTATTGTTAATAGAAACTCTATTAATCTGCAAACATTTACAGACTTACAGAAAAGTTAAGATTGTGAAAGAAAATTGAGCTTTGGTTTTATAATGAACTTCTGACCTTTTTTTGTAGTATTTTTCATGGGTATTTATTCAGCGCCTGGGGAAATGGGAAGCAATTAGGTTTGATCCCAGGAGGAGGAGGAGGAGGAGGAAGAGGAGGGGAAGTATCTCCAATTTCACAGATCAAAAGCCTTCCTTCCTTTCACTGCAAATCTTGTCGAAATAAATGGCTGTAGCAAAACGTTGAACACAACGTTAGTGATTGTGAAGAAGCGTTGAACACAACGTTAGTGATTGTGAAGAAGCGTTGAACACAACGTTAGTGATTGTTAAGAAGCGTTGAACACAACGTTAGTGATTGAGAGTAGACGTTGAATTTTTTTTTAATGATCGACGAAATCATAACAACACGATTGAAAATAAACTGGTCAGTGTGACGGCCCCGCGCGTCCCCTGGCCCCGCGCGTCCCCTGGCCCCGCGCGTCCCCTGGCCCCGCGCGTCCCCTGGCCCCGCGCGTCCCCTGGCCCCGCGCGTCCCCTGGCCCCGCGCGTCCCCTGGCCCCGCGCGTCCCTGGCCCGCGTCCCTGGCCCCGCGCGTCCCTGCCGCGTCCCCTGGCCCCGCGCGTCCCTGGCCCCGCGTCCTGGCGTCCCTGCGCGTCCCTGGCCCGCGCGTCCCCTGGCCCGCGTCCCTGGGCGCGTCCCCTGGCCCCGCGCGTCCCCTGGGCCCGCACGTCCCTGGCCCCGCGCGTCCCTGGCCCCGCGCGTCCTGCCCCGCTATGCGTCCCTGGCCCGCGCGTCCCTGGCCCCGCGCGTCCCCTGGCCCCTGCGCGTCCTGGCCCCGCGCGTCCCTGGCCCGCGTCCCCTGGCCCCGCGCGTCCCTGGCCCGCGCGTCCCTGGCCCCGCGCGTCCCTGGCCCCGCGCGTCCCCTGGCCCTCGCCGTCCCTGGCCCCGCGCGTCCCTGGCCCCGCGCGTCCCTGGCCCCGCGCGTCCCCTGGCCCGCGCGTCCCTGGCCCCGCGCGCCCCCTGGCCGCGCCCCCTGGCCCCGCGCGTCCCTGGCCCGCGCGTCCCTGGCCCCGCGCGTCCCCTGGCCCCGCGCGTCCCCTGGCCCCGCGCGTCCCCTGGCCCCGCGCGTCCCCTGGCCCCGCGCGTCCCCTGGCCCCGCGCGTCCCCTGGCCCCGCGCGTCCCCTGGCCCCGCGCGTCCCCTGGCCCCGCGCGTCCCCTGGCCCCGCGCGTCCCCTGGCCCCGCGCGTCCCCTGGCCCCGCGCGTCCCCTGGCCTCACTGACCAACAAAATTCCGGAAAGTCAGAGTAGACCTTTATTAATTCAAGGTCAGATCAGAGTGGACCTTTCTTTATTAATTTAAAGTCAGAGCAGGGCGGACCTTTCTTTATTAATTTTAAGTCAGATCAGAGTGGATCTTTCTTTATTAATTCAAGGTCAGATCAGAGTGGACCTTTCTTTATTAATTCAAGGTCAGATCAGAGTAAACTTATTAATTCAAAGTGTTGGTCGTTCATGCCACATGGTTAAAACTGATGCAATATATTTTGTTTTGTGTTTTGCTCTGTCGTAATTATACAAAATATATTATTTGTGTTTTCGCCACTGTATTCCAAATTTATTCTGTATTTTTTTTACTTTACTGTATATTTTTTAAAAAATTGTAATATATTTTGGAAGTATAAGGGTAAATGCAGTATTACATTAGTTAAAGAGGATAGACTCGTCAATATCATAATAAAGACCTATGATTATTTCCCAGAGGCCTTGATGATGGTAAAGACTTGGGGAAAAGAGAGAGAGGGAGAGAGAGAGAGAGAGAGAGAGAAGAGAGAGAGAGAGAGAGAGAGAGAGAGGTAAAGTGTGATCGCTCCATCCTTGATCTTCGGAGAATCGTAAAGTTATGATTCTTGGGGAGAGAGAATAGTGATTAATGAATCATGTGAGTAGGACTGCAGTCAACTTCAAGGTGCCTTATTTTTAGAGATACTTAACATGTATCCAGCCATGAGGTGCAGCACCACACACGTGCGGTGCAGCACCACACACGTGCGTACAACACCACACACGTGCGGTACAGCACCACACACGTGCGGTGCAGCACCACACGTGCGGTGCAGCACACACACGTGCGGTGCAGTACCACACACGTGCGGTGCAGTACCACACACGTGCGGTGCAGTACCACACACGTGCGGTACAGCACCACACACGTGCGGTACAGCACCACACACGTGCGGTACAGCACACACGTGCGGTGCAGTACCACACGTGCGTTGCAGTACCACACACGTGCGGTGCAGCACCACACACGTGCGGTACAGCACCACACACGTGCGGTGCAGCACCACACGTGCGTTGCAGTACCACACACGTGCGGTGAAGCACCACACGTGCGGTACAGCACCACACACGTGCGGTACAGCACCACACACGTGCGGTACAGCACCACACACGTGCGGTGCAGTACCACACACGTGCGGTGCAGTACCACACACGTGCGGTGCAGCACCACACACGTGCGGTACAGCACCACACACGTGCGGTACAGCACCACACACGTGCGGTACAGCACCACACACGTGCGGTACAGCACCACACACGTGCGGTACAGCACCACACACGTGTGGTACAGCACCACACACGTGCGGTACAGCACCACACACGTGCGGTACAGTACCACACACGTGCGGTACAGCACCACACACGTGCGTGCAGACCACGTGCGTTCAGTACCACACGTGCGGTTGCAGACCACACACGTGCGGTGCAGCACCACACACGTGCGGTACAGCACCACACACGTGCGGTGCATGCAACCACACGTGCGGTCAGCCACACGTCGTCAGCACACACGTGCGGTCAGCACCACACGTGCGGTACGCCCACACACGTGCGGTACAGCACCACACACGTGCGGTACAGCACCACACACGTGCGGTACAGCACCACACGTACAGCACACCGTGACGGTACAGCACCACACACGTGCGGTACAGCACCACACACGTGCGGTACAGCACCACACACGTGCGGTACAGCACCACACACGTGCGGTACAGCACCACACATGTGCACCCTGTCAACAGTCAATGTTGTATATTCAACAACATCTGCTAGAACACGGAGGGAGGCAGCGCCTGTCTCACTCCACACTACTGCCCAATTTCAGCCACAGATGTACATACACTCTGGGCATCCAAATGTTGTGAAACCACATACGAACATCTCAGTACCTCGAGTGACCGCCAGGGCCTATGAGAGGGGGGAGGGGGTGTTCAGGGGTCCCATAGTCATAGACGTTTTATTTTTATTTTTTTATTTTTTTATTTTTTGTAATTTCAACTATTTATAGTTTATTTACAAAAATAATTATGTAAAATTCACTTAGACTTTGGTTTTCAGCCTGCCCCCAGGGGCCCCAAAGCAGTCTTGTCCCGTCTTGGAAAATTTTTCTTGGAGGCCCATGGACTGACCGCCACTGTATCTCTCCCACCAAGAATAATTAAAACATACGCCTCTCACGAGACGCTAAAATCTTTATATTATTATTATTGCACTCTTGGGCGAAGCGCTAAATCCATACGGGGTCATACAGCGCCGGGGGGAAATGGGAGAAAATCAGGTTAGATTTAAGAAAGGGGAAGGCAGGTCCATTTCCTTGGATCAAGAACCTCTCGCCAGTATCAAGGAATCTTAATTGAAGGCAGAAATATATATATACGGCTTTGCTCAGGGGAAATAATTGCAATAATTTCTGAGCAAAGTGTATCAGGGATTTCTAGGGAGTGTCAGAGAGCTTCAGGGAATGTTAAGGAGTTCCAGGGAATGTCAGGGATTTCCAGGTAGTGTCAGAGAGTGTCAAGGAGTGTCAGGGAACGTCAGTGTCAGGGAGTGTCAAGGTGTGTGTCAGGGAGTTCCAGGGAGTGTCAGGAGCTCAGGGAAATTTAGGGAGTTCCAGGGAGTGTCAGGGAGTTCCAGGTAGTGTCAGTGCCACAGAAAAGCCAAGAAAGAAGATACCTCAACAGATGTATAAAGGTCGGGTGATGGGAAAAAGGGGATAAACGCATCTTTACGCCTATAACCAAAAGGGGATCACCAGTATATAATAAACTTCAAGCACACTCACCAGTGTGACTGGCAGTACAGCCTTCCCTGGGAAGATCATGTAGACAGATTTCAACACCTGTCATATGCCATCCTGTGTGATGGCATATGACAGGAAAACATGGTTAGCTTTTGTTCCCACTGTGTAACTCATATAGAATAGGATAGCAGCACACTGCAGATTCAATCAGTTTTGATATATAACAAAAACCTATCCTCCCAAGTGCACAACTTTCCGAACACATTCCCGGAATTTGCTGAGCAAGGCTTAGCAAAACTAGCTGCGTCAACAACCTTCAGCAAATAACGAGCGAGCGAGGGTCAACTAGAAACAAAACCTGGAGCATCACACCTTCAGTTGCCAATCCTTGATTTGTGGGCAACGTTAGTTAGTTTAAAATCTTTATTATGCACCCCATACCCCATACGTCCAGTGGGGCTTCTGTTTCTGGCGTGGCCCAGTCCTCCTTGGGTGGTGCGTCTGCTACCACAACACTGCAGTATGCTGAAGGCCGAAGTCAGTTCAGGCAATGACGCACTTCCGGCCTTTCTGAAAGCCAGTTTTGCCTAATGCGGAAATATCGCCGATATTTAGGCCGAAAATGAGAGGAATGGGGAAAGAGGGATAGGTCTATAGTCGGGTAACTCCAGAGGAAACGTCGATCAAACTCTAACACGAAGATAAGGTGACCCAACATTGGAAGGATAGGAAAAACAAAATCTTGGTAACAACTAAATAGAAACTAATTTTAATCTAATGATTGTAATTATAACCATAATTTTTAATGGGGTGGACCGGCAAGCCAGCGGAAGACCTCGGTCAGATGACCAAAAGCTCCAGCTGCGGGTCATCAT
>WNWK01000353.1:347500-492500 GCA_009830355.1 Cherax destructor
ACATTAATGATCTTTACAGAGAAATAACAAGTGATGTGTAAATTCGCTGTTGACACAAAAAAATAGGCAGAATAATGAATTCCGAGGAGGATACAACTGAACGTCAAGAGGATTTGTGCAAATTAATATCATGGTCTTAAAAGTGGCAGATGTAGTTCACTGTGGACGAGTGTAAAATAACCCTCATAGTTATAAACTTGGTGATGTAGAACTTGATCATTCAGAATGTGAAAAGGACTTGGGAGTCATGATAAGCAGAAATCCGATGCCAAGACAACAGTGCCTAGGTGTGCTCAATAAGGCTAACAGATTACTTGGATTTATATCAAGAAATGTAAGTAAAGGGAATCCGAAAGTTATTTTGCAGTTCTATACATCACTAGGAAAGCCTCATTTAGATTACGCAGCTCAGTTTCGGCCTCAGTACTACAGAATGGATATAAATATATACGACAGCATACAGAGAAAGATGACAAAATGCCACTTGGATGAAGTGGGCGCCTTTATTAATGCCATTTAAAAATCTTGTATTATTCCTACATTTGAGTTTTCAATGTGTTCTGTTCTCGTCTTTCATTTCCTTTCGTCTTCCTTTCTTCTCCTATCTCCTGTATCTTTGATTCCTACCCGGAAAAAAAAATAAAGTCTCTATCCTTCCTTAAAACTTATTTTCTAACCTTTTTATCAGTCCATTGCTGTTCTAATTCTACCTCCTATGTAGAGTACTCAATGGTAAATTTTTGTTGTGTTTCCCTTTGCTACGTAATCCTAACTTGCTGTAGCCCTGACCTGATAATGTCTCCCCAACCTGTTAATGTAGCCTTGACGTGGTGTTATGGCCCTGACCTCGATATAGCCCTAACTCGAACCCTAATCTGTGTTGTAACTCTGAGGTGGAAGCGTAATTCAGATCAAATCCTATAGCCCTAACTTGAGGACATTAGTCCTGACCAGATAAGATAACCCTGACCTGAGAACAGAGCGTTGACCTGGGATTATATATCCCTGACCAGGTAATATATTCCTGACTGACTCGTCACAATATGACCGGTAAAGCATCTACAAAGCCCTATTATCACATTCTGTTTTTATTAAACAATTTTTTCCCTGTTTTCTTTTGCCAAGAAAATGATTCAAAATTACGCAACAATTTTAGTCAAAACAGCAAAAAAATAGACGTCACGATGACGAAAATATTCGAGGTAATTTTTAGTAACAAAGAACTCGGGGAAATTTGTACGAGAATAGTTAACTATTAATTTTAATATTTTCTTGAACGTCATTAATATATTTTTTGAGAAATTATGTGCATATATAAATGTATATAAATAAATAATATATATATATATAAAAATATATATATATATATATATATATATATATATATATATATATATATATATATATATATATATATATATATGTCGTGCCGATTAGGTAAAACTGGTCAATTAGTAAGAACTCATCTAAAATTAAGTCCTTTCTAAAATTTTCTCTTATACGTTTAAAGATAATTTTTTTCATTTATGTTAATGTAAGAATTTATAATTTTGTACCAAGAGAAACTTTGAAAACCTACCTAACCTTATTACAAGAAGAGCAATTTAATTTAGCCTAACCCAACTAAATATATTTTAGATACGTTAACATTAATTTAATAATAAACAAACACAATGAAATATATTTTTTTCGTTATGTTCAGAATGATTTTGGCGAAATTATTGCATACACAAATTTTCACTTGTCTTATATGGCAAAGTGAGCGTTGCTATTTAAGCCAAAATCCCAAGTTTTACCTAATCGGCACGACATATATATATATATATATATATATATATATATATATATATATATATATATATATATATATATATATATATATATATATAATATTATCTTCAAGGAGGCCAGTTTGATGCTGATAAAGGGCTCTTGATCCACGGAACTAGAGGTATCATCTCATACCACGAATCAAATAGAAAAGATCCAAAGAGCTATTAAAATGGTTTTCAGAGCTAAAAAAAAAAGTAGGAGTTACGAAGGATGTCTTAATAAAAGAGGAAAATATGATAACATACATGAGGTCACAGATGTAAACTAAGAAAATAATGGAAGTTACAATAGGACGTTTTAATTTACAGAGTGAGGGAAGAGTGGAGAAGGTAATGTGGAGGACGAGTGTTGATGATGATTATGAGACACCGCGAATATTGCTGTGATCCTGCAACAAGAAATAGGTAACTACCTACATCTCACTCATACATACTTAAAACTCACTTTTACACCCGACAGTTCACTACCGCACCCCTACAATTTCACGTACCTACAACTGACTCCTACACCTCTGCAATTTTCACACACACACACACACACAGAGTCACAGTCACAGAGTTGTCAGGAAGTGGAATAGTCTGGGAAGTGATGTAGTGGAGGCAGGATCCATACATAGCTTTAAGGAGAGGTATGATAAAGCTCATGGAGCGGGTAGAGTGACCGAGTAGTGGCCAGTGAAGAGGCGGGGCCAGGAGCTGTGAATCGACCCCTGTAACCACAACTAGGTGAATACACACACACAGCCTGTAACTCGCCTGCACTGCTACACCCATACAGTACACTCCCACATACCTTCACTTCACTCCCACACAGCTACAGCTCACTCCCACAGTTTTTCCACACCCCTATAACTCACTCACTCCAGATGATGATGGTGATAATAGTGATGGTGAGAGTAATAATGACGATACTGGTGATTATGATGAATGGTGACGAGGATAATGCAGGTGACGATAACGATAATGATTTTGCTGCAGCTGTCGACGACAAGAGTGACAAAGATTACTTACTCTCATCACGATGAAAGTAAGCTGACCAAGGATGATAATGAGCCACCATGAAAGTAAGCTGACCAAGGATGATAATGAGCCACCATGAAAGTAAGCTGGCCAAGGATGATAATGAGCCACCATGAAAGTAAGCTGGCCAAGGATGATAATGAGCCACCATGAAAGTAAGCTGACCAAGGATGATAATGAGCCACCATGAAAGTAAGCTGACCAAGGATGATAATGAGCCACCATGAAAGTAAGCTGACCAAGGATGATAATGAGCCACCATGAAAGTAAGCTGACCAAGGATGATAATGAGCCACCATGAAAGTAAGCTGACCAAGGATGATAATGAGCCACCATGAAAGTAAGCTGACCAAGGATGATAATGAGCCACCATGAAAGTAAGCTGGCCAAGGATGATAATGAGCCACCATGCAAGTAAGCTGGCCAAGGATGATAATGAGCCACCATGAAAGTAAGCTGACCAAGGATGATAATGAGCCACCATGAAAGTAAGCTGACCAAGGATGATAATGAGCCACCATGAAAGTAAGCTGACCAAGGATGATAATGAGCTACCATGAAAGTAAGCTGACCAAGGATGATAATGAGCCACCATGAAAGTAAGCTGACCAAGGATGATAATGAGCCACCATGAAAGTAAGCTGACCAAGGATGATAATGAGCCACCATGAAAGTAAGCTGGCCAAGGATGATAATGAGCCACCATGAAAGTAAGCTGGCCAAGGATGATAATGAGCCACCATGCAAGTAAGCTGGCCAAGGATGATAATGAGCCACCATGAAAGTAAGCTGGCCAAGGATGATAATGAGCCACCATGAAAGTAAGCTGACCAAGGATGATAATGAGCCACCATGAAAGTAAGCTGACCAAGGATGATAATGAGCCACCATGAAAGTAAGCTGGCCAAGGATGATAATGAGCCACCTGAAAGTAAGCTGGCCAAGGATGATAATGAGCCACCATGAAAGTAAGCTGGCCAAGGATGATAATGAGCCACCATGAAAGTAAGCTGGCCAAGGATGATAATGAGCCACAATGAAAGTAAGCTGACCAAGGATGATAATGAGCTACCATGAAAGTAAGCTGACCAAGGATGATAATGAGCCACCATGAAAGTAAGCTGACCAAGGATGATAATAAGCCACCATGAAAGTAAGCTGACCAAGGATGATAATGAGCCACCATGAAAGTAAGCTGGCCAAGGATGATAATGAGCCACCATGAAAGTAAGCTGGCCAAGGATGATAATGAGCCACCATGAAAGTAAGCTGACCAAGGATGATAATGAGCCACCATGAAAGTAAGCTGACCAAGGATGATAATGAGCCACCATGAAAGTAAGCTGACCAAGGATGATAATGAGCCACCATGAAAGTAAGCTGGCCAAGGATGATAATGAGCCACCATGAAAGTAAGCTGACCAAGGATGATAATGAGCCACCATGAAAGTAAGCTGGCCAAGGATGATAATGAGCCACCATGAAAGTAAGCTGACCAAGGATGATAATGAGCCACCATGAAAGTAAGCTGACCAAGGATGATAATTAGCCACCATGAAAGTAAGCTGGCCAAGGATGATAATGAGCACCATGAAAGTAAGCTGGCCAAAGATGATAATGAACCACCATGAAAGTAAGCTGGCCAAGGATGATAATGAGCCACCATGAAAGTAAGCTGGCCAAGGATGATAATGAGCCACTATGAAAGTAAGCTGGCCAAGGATGATAATGAGCCACCATGAGAGTAAGCTGACCAAGGATGATAATGAGCACCATGAAAGTAAGCTGGCCAAGGATGATAATGAGCCACCATGAAAGTAAGCTGGCCAAGGATGATAATGAGCCACCATGAAAGTAAGCTGACCAAGGATGATAATGAGCCACCATGAAAGTAAGCTGACCAAGGATGATAATGAGCCACCATGAAAGTAAGCTGACCAAGGATGATAATGAGCCACCATGAAAGTAAGCTGGCCAAGGATGATAATGAGCCACCATGAAAGTAAGCTGACCAAGGATGATAATGAGCAACCATGAAAGTAAGCTGGCCAAGGATGATAATGAGCCACCATGAAAGTAAGCTGACCAAGGATGATAATGAGCTACCATGAAAGTAAGCTGACCAAGGATGATAATGAGCCACCATGAAAGTAAGCTGACCAAGGATGATAATGAGCCACCATGAAAGTAAGCTGACCAAGGATGATAATGAGCCACCATGAAAGTAAGCTGACCAAGGATGATAATGAGCCACCATGAAAGTAAGCTGGCCAAGGATGATAATGAGCTACCATGAAAGTAAGCTGACCAAGGATGATAATGAGCCACGATGAAAGTAAGCTGGCCAAGGATGATAATGAGCCACCATGAAAGTAAGCTGACCAAGGATGATAATGAGCCACCATGAAAGTAAGCTGACCAAGGATGATAATGAGCCACTATGAAAGTAAGCTGACCAAGGATGATAATGAGCCACCATGAAAGTAAGCTGGCCAAGGATGATAATGAGCCACCATGAAAGTAAGCTGACCAAGGATGATAATGAGCCACCATGAAAGTAAGCTGACCAAGGATGATAATGAGCCACCATGAAAGTAAGCTGACCAAGGATGATAATGAGCCACCATGAAAGTAAGCTGACCAAGGATGATAATGAGCCACGATGAAAGTAAGCTGGCCAGGGATGATAATGAGCCACCATGAAAGTAAGCTGACCAAGGATGATAATGAGCCACCATGAAAGTAAGCTGACCAAGGATGATAATGAGCCACCATGAAAGTAAGCTGACCAAGGATGATAATGAGCCACCATGAAAGTAAGCTGACCAAGGATGATAATGAGCCAGCATGAAAGTAAGCTGACCAAGGATGATAATGAGCCACCATGAAAGTAAGCTGGCCAAGGATGATAATGAGCCACCATGAAAGTAAGCTGGCCAAGGATGATAATGAGCCACGATGAAAGTAAGCTGGCCAAGGATGATAATGAGCCACCATGAAAGTAAGCTGACCAAGGATGATAATGAGCCACGATGGGAGAGAAACCATCGTGTTCCCACGAGTCAGTCTTCTCATCAATATTCTGGCATAATATTTTTTTTTTTCTGGAGTCAACGCCGCAAACTGATACCCTGAGAAACCTTGACATTTGCCTAGGAGACGTCGTAGCTGTGGTGATACACATGATACGTGGAGCATAGACGTGCGTGAATATGTTTCCAGGTCCAGAACCGTCGTAGCTGTGGTGATACACATGATACGTGGAGCATAGACGTGCGTGAATATGTTTCCAGGTCCAGAACCGTCGTAGCTGTGGTGATACACATGATACGTGGAGCATAGACGTGCGTGAATATGTTTCCAGGTCCAGAACCGTCGTAGCTGTGGTGATACACATGATACGTGGAGCATAGACGTGCGTGAATATGTTTCCAGGTCCAGAACCGAGACAGAGACGAGGAGAAAAACACAGAAAAATTGGAAAATGAAACAGAGATATTGAATGAGAGACGGAGACTCAAGAGACAAAGAGAGGAAAGGAAAAAAGAAAGAGAGAGAGAGACTGGGAGAGAGAGAGAATGAGAAAAGTCTATCGAATGAGAGAAAGATGTAGACGCGTGTAGAACTGTGGATGTAAAAATGTACAAAGCCTGTATGCATTCGAATGAACTAATCCCAACGTATTTACACAACTAAAGCTGAGCAACCAAATACACACAGCCTAGCATCTGTACACGCTCGCGTGTACACGCGCGCACATACACCCATAAGAGCGAGAACAAATGCACTCGCGGCGCGCACACTCACAGGTTAGGTTTGTCAGGAAACTGGACAAGTGTTTCCAGACGTTGGTCATATGATGACTCGCAACTGGAGCTTCTGGTCATCTGACCGAGGCCTTCCTCTGGCTTAATCATGCCCTCCTTTAAAAATTATGGTTATAGGGCGCACACAATTACAAAAAAAAAAAAAACAAGTGAACAACAATAACAAACTACAAAGCCAAACAATAACCACAATTCACAAAAAAAACTTCCACAGTAAACGCAACATAAAAACCAGCGACAACGGCAACAACAAAAACATAAACAATAACAAAGAATCACCTTGAAATGAGTTAAGGAAAGAGAGAGGAACAAACCATCCAACAGAAGAGACTACACACAAATGACAGACTTCCTGAATGCGGTCCAGTGGAAAAGAGAACTGGAAGGAAGCGCAGTGGAAGAGCTTATGGAGTACCTTGCAGGGAAGTGGGATGAGAGGAAGATTATATGGATATACCCAAGAGAAGAGGAGGAGGAAGAGGTAAATGGAGAGGTGAAGGTAAGTACTATATTGCATAGTTCCACAATTCAGAGTGGTCCGAATCGTTTTCTGACGTACTTCAAATTTTAGCAACTAGTGGTGGTAGTAGTAGTAGTAGTAATAGTAGTAGTAGTAGTAATAGTAGTAGTAGTAGTAGTAGTAGTAGTAGTAGTAGTAGTAGTAGAAATTGTAACAGTAATAGTAGCAATAATTATAGTAGCAATAATAATAGTAAGTTTAAATCCCAGCAATGCTACAAGTTAGTAAACTGAAAACCAAGCAATACAACCTGTTTGTGTTGAGGCCTTGACTATGTGAGGGTAAGAAGGGAGACTCAGAGAGAGTGTAAGAACCCTAGAGGGCAGACTGAGACAATATTGCTTCACAGTCACATCGGAAAGAAGATGATAAAGGCCTTAGTGATAATACTCTCATCACCGGCACACTTTCCTTACATTAACCTTCGCCTTGGTTTTACTTTGAGTAAGTTTTAGATTGCCAATGATACTGAATGTGATAAATGGAGAGCGCCACTGGAGCCTTAGAGGATTCCATGTCCTCTTGCTCCGCAGAATGCAAAGTTAAATACTTGGATGAAGAGCCTTGCCACGCAGAGTTTGAGGATCACACTGGAGTAATGTTGGGCGTGGTGGTGGTAGTTACAATTGGGTTACAGTGAAGAAATTACGTAGTTTGAAATGAGTTACAGTACAGCGAGGCTGTTGATATGGTAGTGTGAGACGAGGTCACATATGAGAGTAGTATTAGATTAGATGGTATGGAATTTGAATACATTATTTCAGGTGGGGCTGTGTGCATGAGAGAGAGAGAGAGAGAGAGAGAGAGAGAGAGAGAGAGAGAGAGAGAGAGAGAGAGAGAGGTTCATTGTCAATGAAATTACCAGCGCCATTTATAACTGGATGTGTAATCAGTCTGTATACTGTTAGTGGTGTACAGTCCAGATAAACTGATGAATAAGAGTGACCAACTTGCATCAAAGCTGAGGTACTGATCACCTCACACTTGCCTCACCACTTCTACTGACTCCAGTGTTACAATCACCACTTCTACTGACTCCAGTGTTACAATCACCACTTCTACTGACTCCAGTGTTACAATCACCACTTCTACTGACTCCAGTGTTACAATCACCACTTCTACTGACTCCAGTGTTACAATCACCACTTCTACTGACTCCAGTGTTACAATCACCACTTCTACTGACTCCAGTGTTACAATCACCACTTCTACTGACTCCAGTGTTACAATCACCACTTCTACTGACTCCAGTGTTACAATCACCACTTCTACTGACTCCAGTGTTACAATTACCACTTCTACTGACTCCAGTGTTACAATCACCACTTCTACTGACTCCAGTGTTACAATCACCACTTCTACTGACTCCAGTGTTACAATCACTACTTGTACTGACTCCAGTGTTACAATCACACTTATTCGCGTGACCGGACAGATGACCAACGGACACTTGGCCGACAGACATTTGACCGAAAGACAACTGACTGAATGGGCATTGCCCCAACAGCCATTTGGCCGAACGGACAATAGACCGAACGAATAATTAGGTTAGGTTAGCTTAACTTAGCTTAGCTTAGGTTAGGTTAGGTGATGAATGCCAGTTCGGCCATACGCCATCGGTGAAATGTCCGTTCAGTCAAATGTCTTAGGGTGAAATGTCCGTCGACGATGTGTCCGTCAGCCAAATATCCGGGAGCCCTTACTCGAGTGAAAGAGCCTGCTGCGCAGTCGAAAAGTTTCGACAAAAAAAGTACCTAAGTGGCGCACGCGTCTTACTTAACAAGGATGAATGAATTCAATAAGGATAAAAAAAAGATTAAGATTCAGAGTAATACAGTAAATGTTTGCCAGCAGATATAGAGGAGAGAAAATATGAACAAGTCTGAATGATACTCTACACACGATTTAAGATTCATAAAAGCGTGAAATTACATCAACAAAGCTACGAAGACTTCAGGAGCTACAGCTCAAGATGCTGAAAGATACGATAGAAGAGGATACATAATTACGACATACAAGATATCAAGTACAACAGAGAAGTTTGACAGTTTAGATTAGCATCAAGGCACCTCAGCAAGCATCAAGGCACCTCAGCAAACATCAAGGCACCTCAGCAAGCATCAAGGCACCTCAGCAAGCATCAAGGCACCTCAGCAAGCATCAAGGCACCTCAGCAAGCATCAAGGCACCTCAGCAAGCATCAAGGCACCTCAGCAAGCATCAAGGCACCTCAGCAAGCATCAAGGCACCTCAGCAAGCATCAAGGCACCTCAGCAAGCATCAAGGCACCTCAGCAAGCATCAAGGCACCTCAGCAAGCATCAAGGCACCTCAGCAAGCATCAAGGCACCTCAGCAAGCATCAAGGCACCTCAGCAAGCATCAAGGCACCTCAGCAAGCATCAAGGCACCTCAGCAAGCATCAAGGCACCTCAGCAAGCATCAAGGCACCTCAGCAAGCATCAAGGCACCTCAGCAAGCATCAAGGCACCTCATCAAGCATCAAGGCACCTCAGCAAGCATCAAGGCACCTCAGCAAGCATCAAGGCACCTCAGCAAGCATCAAGGCACCTCAGCAAGCATCAAGGCACCTCAGCAAGCATCAAGGCACCTCAGCAAGCATCAAGGCAACTCAGCAAGCAACAAGGCACCTCAGCAAGCATCAAGGCCCTCAGCAAGCATCAAGGCACCTCAGCAAGCATCAAGGCACCTCAGCAAGCATCAAGGCACCTCAGCAAGCATCAAGGCACCTCAGCAAGCATCAAGGCACCTCAGCAAGCATCAAGGCACCTCAGCAAGCATCAAGGCACCTCAGCAAGCATCAAGGCACCTCAGCAAGCATCAAGGCACCTCAGCAAGCATCAAGGCACCTCTGCAAGCATCAAGGCACCTCTGCACTCAACAAGACATCTCCACAAGCACCAAGGTATCTCTACAACCATCAAGGCACCTCCGAAAGCATCAAGGTAACTTTACAAGCACCAAAACCCTTACACAAGCACCAAGACAATTCAAAAGCATCAAGGCACCTTTAAAAGCATCAAGGTACCTCCACAGAAGAAACTGTTCAGTGTACGAGGTAGTAGTACACTGTGACACTGAGAGGTGACTACCTACAGGAATCACAGCGACGTCGGGAAGTATCCTGACAGCACTGCAGCATCAGTGGAAGGAAGTATCCTGACAGCACTGCAGCACCAGTGGAAGGAGTATCCTGACAGCACTGCAGCACCAGTGGAAGTATCCTGACAGCACTGCAGCACCAGTGGAAGGAGTATCCTGACAGCACTGCAGCACCAGTGGAAGGAAGTATCCTGACAGCACTGCAGCATCAGTGGAAGGAAGTATCCTGACAGCACTGCAGCACCAGTGGAAGGAAGTATCCTGACAGCACTGCAGCACCAGTGGAAGGAAGTATCCTGACAGCACTGCAGCACCAGTGGAAGGAGTATCCTGACAGCACTGCAGCACCAGTGGAAGTATCCTGACAGCACTGCAGCACCAGTGGAAGGAGTATCCTGACAGCACTGCAGCACCAGTGGAAGGAAGTATCCTGACAGCACTGCAGCATCAGTGGAAGGAAGTATCCTGACAGCACTGCAGCACCAGTGGAAGGAAGTATCCTGACAGCACTGCAGCACCAGTGGAAGGAAGTATCCTGACAGCACTGCAGCACCAGTGGAAGGAAGTATCCTGACAGCACTGCAGCATCAGTGGAAGGAAGTATCCTGACAGCACTGCAGCACCAGTGGAAGGAAGTATCCTGACAGCACTGCAGCATCAGTGGAAGGAAGTATCCTGACAGCACTGCAGCACCAGTGGAAGGAAGTATCCTGACAGCACTGCAGCATCAGTGGAAGGAAGTATCCTGACAGCACTGCAGCATCAGTGGAAGGACGTATCCTGACAGCACTGCAGCACCAGTGGAAGGAAGTATCCTGACAGCACTGCAGCACCAGTGGAAGGTAGAACAATTCACTGACTCAGAGAAAAGAAATGACTGATCCAGTGCACCTCGGAATATTTATATTTTAAAGGTAAGCCCAAGAGCTGAAGCTCAGAACTCTCTCTCTCTCTCTCTCTCCTCTCTCTCTCTCTCTCTCTCTCTCTCTCTCTCTCACACACACACACACACACACACGCACACACACACACACACCACACACACACACACACCACACACACCACACACAAACACACACACACACCACACACACACAGGCTCCATAAATAGCTTTAAGCAGAGGTATGATAAAGCTCATGGCGTAGGGAGAGTGACCCAGTAGCGGCCAGTGAAGAGGCGGGACCAGGAGCTGTGACTCGATCCCTGCAACCACAACTAGGTGAGTACAACTAGGTGAGTACACACACACAAACAGAAAGAAGAGAGGTGTTTCAACAAATTAACACTAGAGAGAAATACATAAGAACATAAGAACATAAGAAAGGAGGAACACTGCAGCAGGCCTGTTGGCCCATACTAGGCAGGTCCTTCACAATCCGTCCCACTAACAGAATATTTGCTCAACCCAATTTTCAATGCTACCCAAGAAATAAGCTTTGACAATTCTACCCACTCATGCGCGAGTCCCACTCAAATCCAACCCCTCTCACTCATGAATTTATCCAACCTAAATTTGAAACTACCCAAGGTCCTAGCTTCAATAACCCTACTAGGCAGACTGTTCCACTCATCAACTACCCTATTTCCAAACCAATACTTTCCTATATCCTTTCTAAATCTAAACTTATCTAACTTGAATCCATTATTGCGGGTTCTCTCTTGGAGAGATATCCTCAAGACCTTATTTATATCCCCTTTGTTAATACCCATTTTCCACTTGTATACCTCGATCATGTCTCCCCTCATTCTACGTCTTACAAGTGAATGTAATTTTAGGGTCTTCAATCTTTCTTCGTAAGGAAGATTTCTAATGCTATGTATTAATTTAGTCATTCTACGCTGAATGTTTTCTAACGAATTTATGTCCATTCTGTAATATGGAGACCAGAACTGAGCTGCGTAATCTAGGTGAGGCCTTACTAATGATGTATAAAGCTGTAATATAACCTCTGGACTTCTGTTGCTAACACTTCTTGATATAAATCCCAGTAATCTATTTGCCTTATTACGTACGCTTAGGCATTGCTGTCATGTGGTGGACCTGACTTAACTCAGTGGTGGACCTGACTTAACTCAGTGGTGGACCTGACTTAACTCAGTGGTGGACCTGACTTAACTCAGTGGTGGACCTGACTTAACTGTGGTGGACCTGACTTAACTCAGTGAAGACGTGTCTTGTGTGCTCTCTGTCAATCTGAAGAAGATGTCCTCTCTTGAGCTACTCTACCAGCAGCTGAAGGAAGAACTGAGGGTAGCTAAGCTTGAGATACAGCGACTGACTGAGGAAAACAAGAGGATTCGTAGTAATCCTCCTGTTGAGAATCCTCAAGCCAGGAAAGGAACCTGGACAGTGGCTAAAACGCATGGGACAAAGTTAAGGCTCAAGAGGACGGGTGGAGAGGTAGAAACAACGAAGACCCAGGAGAATGTTGTGGAAACATCGAACCCATTCTCCGTGCTACCCGATGAATGTGAGTCGACTTCTGGGAGCGTCACGACGAAAGACACAAAGGAAGGTAAAACATTGTTGTTGTTGGGGACAGTCAGGTTAGGTACATGGATAGGGCTTTCTGTTTGATTGATAGGAGTAGGAGACAGAGGGTTTGCTTTCCTGGGGCTGGGATGGAGGATATTGTTAGCCGTCTGGACGACATCATGAGAGGTAATGGGAGCAATCCTATTATCTGTCTCAGTGCTGGAGGCAACGATGTTGGCAGACGTAGGAGTGAGGACCTGACTAGCAGGTTTAGGTCAGCAATAGACATAATTAGGAAGAAGGGTGGAACCCTGTCATATGTGGTATTTTGCCAAGAGAGGAGTTGAAATGAATGGCTGTCCAGGGCAATTGGTGTCAATTGCTGGCTGGACAAATACTGTAAGGAAAATTCAGTAACGTTCATTGACAACTGGGACCTCTTCTATGGCAGAAATGACATGTATGCCAGGGATGGGGTTCACTTATCCAGGTCTGGGGTGGGGGCACTGGCAACTGCAGTGGAGGGAGCTGTTAGGGCTTTAAGGGGGATATAAATAAGGTCTTGAGGATATCTCTCCAAGAGAGAACCCGCAATAATGGATTCAAATTGGATAAGTTTAGATTTAGAAAGGATATAGGAAAATATTGGTTTGGAAATAGGGTAGTTGATGAGTGGAACAGTCTGCCTAGTAGGGTCATTGAAGCTAGGACCTTGAGAGTGTGCATAAATGGGGTTAAATCCGAATGGGGACTTGTAACAAGTGGTGTTCCACAGGGATCAGTCTTAGGCCCATTGTTATTTATAATATATATCAATGACCTTGATGAGGGAATTACTAGTGATATGAGCAAATTCGCCGACGACACGAAGATAGGTAGGATAATTGATTCAAACATAGATGTCATAGAACTTCAGGAAGATTTAGACAAACTTAATTCGTGGTCAGAAAAGTGGCAGATGCAGTTCAATGTAGATAAATGCAAGGTTCTGAAGCTCGGGAGTGTCCATAACCCAAGCACTTATAAGTTAAATAACGTAGAACTTAGCCATACAGATTGCGAGAAGGACTTGGGGGTGATGGTAAGCAGCAACCTTAAACCAAGACAGCAATGCCTAAGCGTACGTAATAAGGCAAATAGATTACTGGGATTTATATCAAGAAGTGTTAGCAACAGAAGTCCAGAGGTTATATTACAGCTTTATACATCATTAGTAAGGCCTCACCTAGATTACGCAGCTCAGTTCTGGTCTCCATATTACAGAATGGACATAAATTCGTTAGAAAACATTCAGCGTAGAATGACTAAATTAATCATAGCATTAGAAATCTTCCTTACGAAGAAAGATTGAAGACCCTAAAATTACATTCACTTGTAAGACGTAGAATGAGGGGAGACATGATCGAGGTATACAAGTGGAAAATGGGTATTAACAAAGGGGATATAAATAAGGTCTTGAGGATATCTCTCCAAGAGAGAACCCGCAATAATGGATTCAAGTTAGATAAGTTTAGATTTAGAAAGGATATAGGAAAGTATTGGTTTGGAAATAGGGTAGTTGATGAGTGGAACAGTCTGCCTAGTAGGGTTATTGAAGCTAGGACCTTGGGTAGTTTCAAATTTAGGTTGGATAAATTCATGAGTGAGAGGGGGTTTGGGTTGAGTGGGACTCGCGCATGAGTGGGTAGAATTGTCAAAGCTTATTTCTTGGGTAGCTTTGAAAATTGGGTTGAGCAAATATTCTGTTAGTGGGATGGATTGTGAAGGACCTGCCTAGTATGGGCCAACAGGCCTGCTGCAGTGTTCCTCCTTTCTTATGTTCTTATGTTCTTATGAGTGAGAGGGGTTGGATTTGAGTGGGACTCGCACTTGAGTTAATAGAATCTTCAAAGCTTATTTCTTGGGTAGAATTGAAAATTAGGTTTGGCAATTATTCTGTTAGTGGGATTGATTGTGAAGGACCTGCCTAGTATGGGCCAACAGGCCTGCTGCAGTGTTCCTCCTTTCTTATGTTCTTATGTTCTTAAATAGTTAGTGGTATGGGTTTTGGGGGGAAAACAGAGAAGTCCCAGTGTAGTAATATTATAAGTTGTAGGAGAACTAGTAATAGGCAGAATAAGGTGGATAGTGGAAAGCTAGTGACACTAGATGACAAGGACAGTAATAGGTATAGTGGAAAAACAGAGATGAGCAGGAAGGGTAAAGAGAAAGGAGGGTCTCTAAATATATATTACACCAATAGTCGTAGTGCTAGGAATAAGATGGACGAGTTGAGATTAGTTGCAAGTACGGGTAATATTGATGTTTTTGCAATAACTGAGACATGGTTTAATATGAAAAATCGGGACTTGCCTGCCGAATGTCACATTCAGGGTTTTAAATTGTTCCAAGTAGACAGAAGTATCGGGAAAGGGGGTGGGGTGGCACTCTATGTCCGTGATCATTTAAATTGTTGCATAAAAACGGGTATAAAGTCTGAATTAACACATACAGAGTCTGTCTGGATAGAATTTTCAGAGGGTGTGAAAAATTGATTTTAGGCGTGATTTACCGTCCTCCAAACTTAGATAGGGAACAAGGGAGACTACTTTGGGAGGAAATTGTTAAGGCCACAAGACACGATAACGTAGTAATTCTAGGGGACTTTAACTTTAGTCAGATTGATTGGAATTTCATGACAGGGAATTTAGAATCTAACGACTTTTTAGAAGTAGTTCAGGATTGCTTTTTGAAGCAGTTTGTAACAGAACCTACAAGGGGAAATAACCTACTTGACTTGGTTCTGGCAAGCAAGGAAACCCTTGTTAATAATTTAGAAATTACAGAGGAACTCGGCTCAAGCGACCACAAGTCAATTACCTTTAGCATTGAATGGATGTATGATAGTAGGGATAATTCAGTAATGGTCCCAGATTTTCGCTTAGCAGATTATAATGGACTTAGAGAACACTTATCAACTGTGGACTGGGGTGAAGAAGAGAGGTATCAATATGACAGTTTTCTTAACACTATACAGGCTGCCCAAAGAACATTTATCCCGTATAAAGAAATTAGATCAAGTAGAAATGACCCAAAATGGATGAATAATAGGCTCAAATATCTTTTAGGGCAGAAGAAAGGAATTTATAGGCGCATAAAAAGAGGTGAGGGTCATCTTATAAATCAGTATACTGACATTAAGAGGGACGTTAAAAGGAAATAAGAAAAGCTAAACGGGACTATGAAATTAAAGTTGCTAGGGATTCAAAACTAACCCAAAAAGTTTTTTCCAGGTTTATAGAACAAAGTTAGGGATAAGATAGGTCCCCTTAAAAATAACTTTGGGCATCTTACTGACAAGGAGAATGATATGTGCTCTATTTTTAATAATTATTTTCTCTCGGTTTTCACACAGGAAGACATTAATAATATCCCAGTAATTAATTTTACAGAGGCCCAGAAGAAGATAAATTATTTAATATCACAGTCACTAGCGAAATGATTATGAAACAGCTGGACCGACTGAAACAAAATAAATCGCCGGGTCCTGATGAGCTTTTTGCAAGGGTTCTTAAGGAATGCAAATGGAACTCTGTGAACCAATATCTAACATTTTTAATTTATCTCTTCAAACAGGTGTAGTGTCTGATATGTGGAAGATGGCTAATGTAATTCCTATTTTTAAAGCAGGGGACAAGTCACTACGTCAAACTACCGCCCAATAAGCCTGACCTCAATTGTAGGCAAATTACTAGAGTCAATTATAGCTGATATTATTAGAAGCCATCTAGATAACCATAATTTGATTAATGATACCCAGCATGGATTCACGAGGGCCGTTCCTGCCTATCTAATTTATTAACCTTCTTCAGTAAAGCTTTTGAGGCTGTTGATCACGATAAAGAATTCGATATTGTTTATTTAGACTTTAGTAAGGCTTTTGATAGAGTACCGCACCAGAGACTGTTAAAGAAAGTGGCAGCTCATGGCATTGGGGGAAAAGTGCTGTCATGGATCGAGTCATGGCTCACCAATAGGAAGCAGAGAGTGTGCATAAATGGGGTTAAATCCGAATGGGGACTTGTAACAAGTGGTGTTCCACAGGGATCAGTCTTAGGCCCATTGTTATTTATAATATATATCAATGACCTTGATGAGGAATTACTAGTGATATGAGCAAATTCGCCGACGACACGAAGAAGGTAGGATAATTGATTCAAACATAGATGTCATAGAACTTCAGGAAGATTTAGACAAACTTAATTCGTGGTCAGAAAAGTGGCAGATGCAGTTCAATGTAGATAAATGCAAGGTTCTGAAGCTCGGGAGTGTCCATAACCCAAGCACTTATAAGTTAAATAACGTAGAACTTAGCCATACAGATTGCGAGAAGGACTTGGGGGTGATGGTAAGCAGCAACCTTAAACCAAGACAGCAATGCCTAAGCGTACGTAATAAGGCAAATAGATTACTGGGATTTATATCAAGAAGTGTTAGCAACAGAAGTCCAGAGGTTATATTACAGCTTTATACATCATTAGTAAGGCCTCACCTAGATTACGCAGCTCAGTTCTGGTCTCCATATTACAGAATGGACATAAATTCGTTAGAAAACATTCAGCGTAGAATGACTAAATTAATACATAGCATTAGAAATCTTCCTTACGAAGAAAGATTGAAGACCCTAAAATTACATTCACTTGTAAGACGTAGAATGAGGGAGACATGATCGAGGTATATAAGTGGAAGATGGGTATTAATAAGGGGATATAAATAAGGTCTTGAGGATATCTCTCCAAGAGAGAACCCGCAATAATGGATTCAAATTGGATAAGTTTAGATTTAGAAAGGATATAGGAAAATATTGGTTTGGAAATAGGGTAGTTGATGAGTGGAACAGTCTGCCTAGTAGGGTCATTGAAGCTAGGACCTTGGGTAGTTTCAAATTTAGGTTGGATAAATTCATGAGTGAGAGGGGTTGGATTTGAGTGGGACTCGCACTTGAGTTAATAGAATCTTCAAAGCTTATTTCTTGGGTAGAATTGAAAATTAGGTTTGGCAATTATTCTGTTAGTGGGATGGATTGTGAAGGACCTGCCTAGTATGGGCCAAGAGGCCTGCTGCAGTGTTCCTCCTTTCTTATGTTCTTATGTTCTTGGTTTAAGGTTGCTGCTTACCATCACCCCCAAGTCCTTCTCGCAATCTGTATGGCTAAGTTCTACGTTATTTAACTTATAAGTGCTTGGGTTATGGACACTCCCGAGCTTCAGAACCTTGCATTTATCTACATTGAACTGCATCTGCCACTTTTCTGACCACGAATTAAGTTTGTCTAAATCTTCCTGAAGTTCTATGACATCTATGTTTGAATCAATTATCCTACCTATCTTCGTGTCGTCGGCGAATTTGCTCATATCACTAGTAATTCCCTCATCAAGGTCATTGATATATATTATAAATAACAATGGGCCTAAGACTGATCCCTGTGGAACACCACTTGTTACAAGTCCCCATTCGGATTTAACCCCATTTATGCACACTCTCTGCTTCCTATTGGTGAGCCATGACTCGATCCATGACAGCACTTTTCCCCAATGCCATGAGCTGCCACTTTCTTTAACAGTCTCTGGTGGTACTCTATCAAAGCCTTACTAAAGTCTAAATAAACAATATCGAATTCTTTATCGTGATCAACAGCCTCAAAAGCTTTACTGAAGAAGGTTAATAAATTAGATAGGCAGGAACGGCCCTCGTGAATCCCTGCTGGGTATCATTAATCAAATTATGGTTATCTAGATGGCTTCTAATAATATCAGCTATAATTGACTCTAGTAATTTGCCTACAATTGAGGTCAGGCTTATTGGGCGGTAGTTTGACGGTAGTGACTTGTCCCCTGCTTTAAAAATAGGAATTACATTAGCCATCTTCCACATATCAGACACTACACCTGTTTGAAGAGATAAATTAAAAATGTTAGATATTGGTTCACAGAGTTCCATTTTGCATTCCTTAAGAACCCTTGCAAAAAGCTCATCAGGACCCGGCGATTTATTTTGTTTCAGTCGGTCCAGCTGTTTCATAATCATTTCGCTAGTGACTGTGATATTACATAATTTATCTTCTTCTGGGCCTCTGTAAAAATTAATTACTGGGATATTATTAATGTCTTCCGTGTGAAAACCGAGAGAAAATAATTATTAAAATAGAGCACATATCATTCTCCTTGTCAGTAAGATGCCCAAAGTTATTTTTAAGGGGACCTATCTTATCCCTAACTTTTGTTCTATAAACCTGGAAAAAACTTTTTGGGTTAGTTTTTGAATCCCTAGCAACTTTAATTACATAGTCCCGTTTAGCTTTTCTTATTCCCTTTTTAACGTCCCTCTTAATGTCAGTATACTGATTTATAAGATGACCCTCACCTCTTTTTATGCGCCTATAAATTCCTTTCTTCTGCCCTAAAAGATATTTGAGCCTATTATTCATCCATTTTGGGTCATTACTACTTGATCTAATTTCTTTATACGGGATAAATGTTCTTTGGGCAGCCTGTATAGTGTTAAGAAAACTGTCATATTGATACCTCTCTTCTTCACCCCAGTCCACAGTTGATAAGTGTTCTCTAAGTCCATTATAATCTGCTAAGCGAAAATCTGGGACCATTACTGAATTATCCCTACTATCATACATCCATTCAATGCTAAAGGTAATTGACTTGTGGTCGCTTGAGCCGAGTTCCTCTGTAATTTCTAAATTATTAACAAGGGTTTCCTTGCTTGCCAGAACCAAGTCAAGTAGGTTATTTCCCCTTGTAGGTTCTGTTACAAACTGCTTCAAAAGCAATCCTGAACTACTTCTAAAAGTCGTTAGATTCTAAATTCCCTGTCATGAAATTCCAATCAATCTGACTAAAGTTAAAGTCCCCTAGAATTACTACGTTATCGTGTCTTGTGGCCTTAACAATTTCCTCCCAAAGTAGTCTCCCTTGTTCCCTATCTAAGTTTGGAGGACGGTAAATCACGCCTAAAATCAATTTTTCACACCCCTCTGAAAATTCTATCCAGACAGACTCTGTATGTGTTAATTCAGACTTTATACCCGTTTTTATGCAACAATTTAAATGATCACGGACATAGAGTGCCACCCCACCCCCTTTCCCGATACTTCTGTCTACTTGAAACAATTTAAAACCCTGAATGTGACATTCGGCAGGCAAGTCCCGATTTTTCATATTAAACCATGTCTCAGTTATTGCAAAAACATCAATATTACCCGTACTTGCAACTAATCTCAACTCGTCCATCTTATTCCTAGCACTACGACTATTGGTGTAATATATATTTAGAGACCCTCCTTTCTCTTTACCCTTCCTGCTCATCTCTATTTTTCCACTATACCTATTACTGTCCTTGTCATCTAGTGTCACTAGCTTTCCACTATCCACCTTATTCTGCCTATTACTAGTTCTCCTACAACTTATAATATTACTACACTGGGACTTCTCTGTTTTCCCCCCAAAACCCATACCACTAACTATTTCTAGTTTAAAGCCCTAACAGCTCCCTCCACTGCAGTTGCCAGTGCCCCACCCCAGACCTGGATAAGTGAACCCCATCCCTGGCATACATATCATTTCTGCCATAGAAGAGGTCCCAGTTGTCAATGAATGTTACTGAATTTTCCTTACAGTATTTGTCCAGCCAGCAATTGACACCAATTGCCCTGGACAGCCATTCATTTCCAACTCCTCTCCTTGGCAAAATACCACATATGACAGGGTTCCCACCCTTTTTCCTAATTATGTCTATTACTGACCTAAACCTGCTAGTAGGTCCTCACTCCTACGTCTGCCAACATCGTTGCCTCCAGCACTGAGACAGATAATAGGATTGCTCCCATTACCTCTCATGATGTCGTCCAGACGGCTAACAATATCCTCCATCCCAGCCCCAGGAAAGCAAACCCTCTGTCTCCTACTCCTATCAATCAAACAGAAAGCCCTATCCATGTACCTAACCTGACTGTCCCCAACAACAACAATGTTTTTACCTTCCTTTGTGTCTTTCGTCGTGACGCTCCCAGAAGTCGACTCACATTCATCGGGTAGCACGGAGAATGGGTTCGATGTTTCCACAACATTCTCCTGGGTCTTCGTTGTTTCTACCTCTCCACCCGTCCTCTTGAGCCTTAACTTTGTCCCATGCGTTTTAGCCACTGTCCAGGTTCCTTTCCTGGCTTGAGGATTCTCAACAGGAGGATTACTACGAATTCTCTTGTTTTCCTCAGTCAGTCGCTGTATCTCAAGCTTAGCTACCCTCAGTTCTTCCTTCAGCTGCTGGTAGAGTAGCTCAAGAGAGGACATCTTCTTCAGATTGACAGAGAGCACACAAGACACGTCTTCACTGAGTTAAGTCAGGTCCACCACAGTTAAGTCAGGTCCACCACTGAGTTAAGTCAGGTCCACCACTGAGTTAAGTCAGGTCCACCACTGAGTGGTGGACCTGACTTAACCTTGAGTTTATAATAAAATAACAGCCTGTCTAACCTGTCTTAGTATGTTCCATATTCATCTTACTACTCAAGGAGGATTGCAACCCTCGATTACAATATACTAGCTCTGTCAAATACCTAAGCGACATTCCTACTTATATTAAGATCATTAGTATGTTAGTGAAATTTTCCTTATGATTTATTTTCAAACATTATTTAAGTTAGGTTTGGTTTGATTAGGTTAGGTGAGGTCAGGTAAGGTGAGGTCAGGTGAGGTGAGGTAAGGTTAGCTTTGGTTAGATTATGGCTAATTCAAGATTTTTATGAGTAAGTACAGCCAAGTGATCAGCAGAGTTTTTTTTTAAATCTTAGTTACGATGCTGGAAAAAACTTATATTTATATCTGGGTTGAAGGTTCGTATAATTTTTTTTTATTTGACATTTTTATATGTATGTTTAAATTGTTGTTTATATTGGGTGAAAAACTTGTGATTCTGAGGATGGGCTGGATAATACCAGAGATAAAAAAAAATAATTAAGAATTACGCTAAGGAATTTCAAAACCTTCCTCATCTTCCTATATATACTCTCTTCCTCATGTCGCTAATCATTTTTCCTTTTGCCGCTCCTCTTAATCCTCCTCTTCCTCCTCCTCCTCTTACCTCCCCCTCCTCCTCTTACCTCCCCCTCCTCCTCTTCATCTGACCCCACGAATCCCCCCTACCATCCCTCCCTTGTGTAGACAACACCAACAACTCGACGTTACTTTATTCGGATCACAAACTTTGCTCGCCCGTCAACACTCCCCTCACTCTCGCCTCCAGTTTTTTCCCCTCTCTTGCCCTGTAGCTGTCCCCTCATCCCCAGATCCCCTTCTTCACAAACACATATAACATGTATTTTTCTATACAATATAATGATGTGTGCGTGTGTATTTCCGGTCACAGTTGCTTCACAAATAAGACTGCATGGTATCAGCTGTGCATTAAATATACGTTTACCTATAGACATGTATTCATGTACATGCATGTGCCTAGTAATGTAAGTGTATATGTATGAGTGTATTAAGTGTCCGAATGCTTATAAATATATATATATATATATATATATATATATATATTATATATATATATATATATATATATATATATATATATTTATATATATATATATATATATATATATATATATATATAAATGAGGACATTAGAGCACTCCAGGAAGATTTGAATAGACTGATGCAGTGGTCGGAGAAGTGGCAGATGCAGTTTAATATAGATAAATGCAAAGTTCTAAATATTGGACAGGACAATAACCATGCCACATATAAACTAAATAATGTAGATCTTAATACTTGTGATTGCAAAAAGGATTTAGGAGTTCTGGTTAGCAGTAATCTAAAACCTAGACAGCAGTGCATAAGTGTTCGCAATAAAGCGAACAGAATCCTTGGCTTCATATCAAGAAGCATAAATAATAGGAGTCCTGAGGTTGTTCTTCAACTCTATATATCCTTGGTTAGGCCTCATCTAGATTATGCTGCACAGTTTTGGTCACCGTATTACAGAATGGATATAAATGCACTGGAAAACGTACAAAGGAGGATGACTAAGTTGATCCCATGTATCAGAAATCTTCCCTATGAGGATAGACTGAGGGCCCTGAATCTGCACTCTCTAGAAAGGCGTAGAATTAGGGGGGATATGATTGAGGTGTATAAATGGAAAACAGGAATATATAAAGGTGATGTAAATAGCGTGCTAAAAATATCTAGTATTGACAGGACTCGCAGCAATGGTTTTAAGTTGGATAAATTCAGATTCAGGAAGGATATAGGAAAGCATTGGTTTGGTAATAGAGTTGTCGATGAGTGGAACAAACTCCCGAGTACAGTTATAGAGGCTAAAACGTTGTGTAGTTTTAAAAATAGGCAAGATTAATATATGAGTGGGTGCGGGTGGGTGTGAGTTGGACCTGACTAGTTTGTGCTACTAGGTCAGATGCCGTGCTCCTTCCTTAAGTGAATGCAACCTGACCTGGCTGGGTCGGGGCATTGGCTTAAGCCGGTGGGAGACTTGGACTTGCCTCGCATGGGCCAGTAGGCCTGCTGCAGTGTTCCTTCTTATTTATATATATATATATATATATATATATATATATATATATATATATATATATATATATATATATATATATATATATATATATATATATGTCGTGCCGATTAGGCAAAACTTGCGATTTTGGCTTAAAAAGCAACGCTCTTCTTGCCATATAAGACAAGCGAAAATTTGTGTATGCAATAATTTCGCAAAAATAATTCTGAACCTAACGAAAAAAATATATTTCATTGTGTTTGCTTATTATTAAATTAATGTTAACATATCTAAAATATATTTAGTTGGGTTAGGCTAAATTAAATTGCGCTTGTTGTAATAAGGTTAGGTAGGTTTTCAAAGTTTCTCTTGGTACAAAATTATAAATTTTTACATTAACATAAATGAAAAAAATATATCTTTAAACGTATAAGAGAAAATTTTAGAAAGGACTTAATTTTAAATGAGTTCTTGCTAATTGACCAGTTTTACCTAATCGCACGACATATATATATATATATATATATATATATATATATATATATATATATATATATATATATATATATATATATATATATATATATATACACATATACATACATTTATGTATACATACAAGCTTGCAGTGTGTGTGCAGGTTTATGTCCGTGTTTATCTTAGTCTATACGTGTTTTTTTGGGGGGAGGGGGAAGATGGAGTAGGGATATATCCCCCCTCCCGTGCCTGTGGATGTGCAAATTATTAAAACGAGGCGAAACATGCAAGTAATCATGAAAATTGTGAATATAATTTTACTCCATGCCCCTCTGGTCTCCCGTTGCTACACCACCTTCTTTTCTTTCCCGTCCCTTCCCTTCCCTCCCCTTCCTTTACGCTATCTCTTCCCATCACCGGTGTTCCCCTCTGCCCATTCCTTCCTTCCCCCGTCTCTTTTCCCCGCCTACAATCTCCCCCCGTCTCTACGCTGCTTCTCGTCCCCTCATTTTCCTCATCATAACAGCAGGTGTCGGGAAGCAGGAGGGGAAAGAGGCAGACTTACCCGCAGCCACCAGGCAACCCGCAGTGACCTGTCACTCAACAACTGTTTTAGACAATCTCAAAGCGGGAGAGAATACAAAAAATGGAAAGGGAAGAATGAAGGAAAGAACAAAGTTAAAGACTTAGTGATATATGCAGGGAGAGCCACTGACGGAAATGGGTTTAGGATCGAAGCTGTTTACGTTAAGTTTACGAACTTTCGTTATGGAATTCGTATTTTTGCGATTATCCGTTGCACAGTAAAATCTATCCCCATTCTAGCATTTTAAGTGTTAGACGTGGTACATAACGTTAACCCCTTCACTTCCTGCAAACCAAAAAATCTATTTTTCGAAGTTAGGGTATATTACGCAAGATATGGTTGGTTTAAATAAACCTATAACACTTTTTCATTCCACTTTATCTCTGACCACAGTCTTTAAGGCAGAGGTGGTCGACAGACATAAAACCCAGAGCCTAGGCTGAGGCCAGAGAGTGGTCCCACTGAAACCAAGTTCCTTGCTGCTGTTTTGAGAGGAGATTCACAAGCGTTATACATATATACATATATGCTAATTCATCGCTATCAGTAGCCAGTTTCTATACCAGTTATGTACAAGACAGTAGACACCACCGTTTGTTGTGATCTGCCGTTAGCCCAGCCAGAGTCAACGGCAAAACGGCTGAGACCCAGTTATAAGGCGTTTAGGAATACTTCCACTTCTACATAGACACACACAAGCCAGCAGTTACTATTGAACAGTGCCCTTCTGACTCCTACCTCACCTGCAGATCTAGAGAATGTACAGAGAACGTTTACTGAACATATAAGTTCCATCAAACACATTAACTACTGGGAACGCCTGGAAGCACTTGACTTGTACTCACTGGAGCGCAGGCGAGAGAAATATATCATAATCTACACTTGGAATATTATGGAGGGACTGGTCCTTAATATGCACACAGAAATCACCCCATACGAAAGCAAAAGACTTGACAGGCAATACAACATACCCTCAGTGAAAAGTAGGGGCGTCACTGGTACACTAAGAGAAACGCAATAAGTGTCCGGGGCCCAAGACTGTTCAACAGCCTCCCACGAGCCATAAAGGGTATTACCAGTAGACCCCTGGTTGTCTTCAAGAGCGAGCTGGACAGATATCTAAAGTCGGTGCTGGATCAACCGGGCAGTGGTTCGTACGTTGGACTGCGTGCGGCCAGTAGTAACAGCCTCGTTGATCAGGCCCTGATCCACCGGGAGGCCTGGTCGTGGACCGGGTCGCCGCGGGGACGTTGATCCCCGGAATACCCTCCAGGTAGACTCCACGCAGGTAGACAAGTGCCCATAGGCATCACTGTTTTGCTTCAGCTCCGCCAGAGTGCCGGCACCACCTAGCGCGTCATCCCATGATTATGACGCTTATCAAGGGATTTGTTTAGTGGAAAATAAAATAACGTTGTTACCCTTCACTACTCTCCCTTCACTACTCTCCCTTCACTACTCTCCCTTCACTACTCTCCCTTCACTACTCTCCCTTCACTACTCTCCCTTCACTACTCTCCCTTCACTACTCTCCCTTCACTACTCTCCCTAGAGCCTTCCACATCATTCGCCCTTGATTTATCCTCATTATCATCAGTCACATCTCACTATGATAGTTTTCATTTAAATTTTACATGCATAGTTTACATTTATTTTAACAATGGTCTTGAGGGCACACTGGAGTTTTGAGCACATACCAGAGTACACTCTAACTTCAACAACATAACCACTCCAATTGGTTATAATAATAACCATAATATTTCAAATGGGTGGACGGGTATGCCAGCGGAAGGCCTCGGCCAGATGATCAAGACCTCCCGCTGCGGGTCATATGACTAAGACCCGCGTCAGGAAACACTTGTCCTGTTTCCTGACAAACCTTACCTAACCTTCAACAGCGTGCGTGGAGAAACTAACGCTTTGCTTAGGCATTTCCCGAGCTAGCAGATGTAAGTTGCCTATTTATGCTATTTTCGTTACTGACGGTAAATATTTAGTACTATTGCATTCATGGGAAGCGCTAAACCCGTGGGGGAACATACAGCTTCGGGGGAATGAGGGTAAATTCAATTTCATTTTACTGTCCTTAGAATTCCCAGAATTATTTCATGTTACGTTATATATATATATATATATATATATATATATAAATATATATATATATATATATATATATATATATATATACACACACATATACATATACAATAAATAGGTATAATAGATGAGCAATAAGCACAAAGACTGTCGTGACATGTCTGGCAGCGGGATAAAGCGTGGAAAATACAAGATCGTTAAAACCTGCACGCTCTTCAACCAGAGTACGTGGATTGACCGTGCTGTGTTATTATTATTATTTTAACGCTAAACCAGTAAGGGTCGCAGTGCGCTTGGTCAATGGAAGGCAACAAGGTTTAATAACAAATCTATGAAATCGTCTCAAACCGCTCTGAATCACCGAAAAATGCTATGCAAATTATATACATATATATATCTACCTGGAGTCTACCTGGAGGGTATTCCGGGGATCGACGTTCCCGCGGCCCGGTCTATGACCAGGCCTCCCGGTGGATCAGGGCCTGATCAACGAGGCTGTTACTGCTGGCTGCACGCAGTCCAACGTACGAACCACAGCCCGGCTGATCTGGCACTGACTTTAGGTATCTGTCCAGCTCCCTCTTGAAGGCAACCAGAGGTCTACTGGGCCCCGGACACTTATTGTGTTTTCTCTTAGTGTACCAGTGGAGCCCCTACTTTTCACTGGGGCTACGTTGCACCGTCTGCCAAGTCTTTTGCTTTCGTATGGAGTGATTTCTGTCTGCAAATTAGGGACCAGTCCCTCCAGAATCTTCCAGGTGTAGATTATGATATATCTCTCTCGCCTGCGCTCCAGTGAATATAAGTCTAATGCTTCCAGGCGTTCCCAGTAGTTAAGGTGTTTGATGGAACTTATACGTGCAGTAAAGGTTCTCTGTACATTCTCTAGATCTGCAATTTCACCTGCCTTGAATGGGGATGTTAATGTACAGCAGTATTCTAACCTAGAGAGAACAAGTGATTTAAAAAGGATCATTGGCTTGGCATCTCTTGTCTTGAATGTTCTCATTATCCATCCTATCATTTTCCTCGCAGATGTAATAGTGTCATTGTTGTGGTCCTTGAAGGTGAGGTCTTCGGACATTACCACACCCAGTTCCCTGGATCAAGAGCCCTTCTCAATCATCAAGGCACCCCTTGTTAAACTAGAGGGAGGGGGAGGTGTTTTATAGCAGCATATAATGTCTGTTTCAGCTGCTAGCAGAAGCAAAGGAGACGTGGAGGGGCTGCAAGGTGGTCCAGGGACACGGCTTAGCGCCCGCCGGGGATTACTTCACGTTAATCCCCCAATTTCCCCCCAGTCCTGCATCTTAGCCGATATTTCTTCGTCTCAGGTGGCACTGGCGTATTTATGAGTCGTCCAACTTATTGATGACGACGCCCAGAGGGAGAAAGTGACGTCCGCCGCCCCCCTATCTCCCTCCTTCCCTTCCCCTTTTTTCCAGCTATTTTTATTTCGAAGCCAGATTTCTCGCGTGTGATATAGAGCCCGGTCGCAGGAATGACCGGCTGCTGCTGGTGCCCCCCCTTGTTTACAACGGGGAATAAGAGTGAGCGTCACATCAGGCTGCCAATGGGGTGATAGGCCCGGGGCGGGGGGATGGTGGAAGAGGAAAGAGAGAGAAGAGCCATTCCCTTCCTAGAGGTGTTCGACTAGGGTTGATTTGTCTGAGCTCATCCCTTACCTGTGAATGAGCGTCGGAGGAGGTGGCTGCGACGTTTTCATGGTCATTTAATTCCGTTTGGAAATTCTTGCGAAGAGAGTGAAAAGGCGAGTGAGAAGAGGGAATGGAGAGGAAAACAAGAATGGAGGAGCACTTCGGCAAGCCTACTAGTGGTCTATACAGGAGAGTCCCACTTTACAGCACTTCGCTTTACAGTATTTTGCTAATGCAGCAGATTTCATTTATACTAATTCATTTATTCAGACTTCGTACAATAAGTATATTTACCACTCAATATAAGCATGGACGAAAATATTTTAAGTAATGTGTGTACTGTACATGCATTTTTTTAGGCCTAGCTCTATTGCTCACTTAATATATGATATTGTAAACATGTTATTAGGCTTTTATATGCATTTAAAAGAGAAAAAAACTCACTTTACAGCGATTTTAGTTTTACAGCGGTAGCCCGGAACCTAACCTGCTGTATAAGCGGGGCCCTCCTGTATACAAATAACCCGCACATGGGAGAAAGTCATAATGACTTTACCTCTACCACTACTTCTCCACTTCCTTCTTTCTTCCTCTCTGTGTCCCGTCCCTGTCCTCCTCTCGTATATATATACTGGTTCCCATACCTTCGTGTGTTAACGTGTCTAGTCAATGGTCTAAATCGGACCGAAACGTCGTCATAAGCATATTTCTCCTACATGCGGATTATCTGTGTGTTATTCCAGTCACGGTATCTACCTGGAGGTTATTCCTGGGATCAACGCCCCTGCGGCCCGGTCCAAGACCAGGCCTTCCGGGTCCACGACCAGTGCCTATTTATTCTTTTCTGGTCTAGGTTACGCAGTTTGTTTTCAAATCCAACACAAGAATTTGGGAACATAAGAACTGAGGAACACTGGGTAGAGAGGGAGCAGAAAAAAAGAGAAACCAAGCAGAAGTGGAGATACTGGTAAGACTGGGAGACACGGCATGAGAAGGGTATATAGAAGGGAGGACAAGGGCAGAGAGGAAAAGGGAAGGTAAAAAGGCAGATACTGAAAGGGAAAATCGGAAGTGAGGAAGAAAGTTTCTGGAAAAGGGGAAAACCATGAATGAGAGTGGAGACATGGACACAGACAATAAAGGTAGGGGAAGGAAAGAGTACGAGGGAACAGAAGGGGAAATGTAAGAAAATGAGAGAGAGAGAATAAAATCAAATAAAGACGTCAAGAGAAAAGGAGAAGGAAGGAAGGGCAACTTGGTATCGAGGTCTGGCTGAAAGGTCACTTGAACGAGAGCAGGGCAGAGCCGGGTGGGTGAACTTGGTGCCCGCTGACCCCTTGCTCAGACCTGCTCTGTTTATCATGTTGCTGCCCCAACCACTGCTACTACTACAAAGCACCACATTGTTTTCTCTAACCTCCTCTGTTATTCTCTTTGTATTTATTATATATATTATATATATATATATATATATATATATATATATATATATATATATATATATATATATATATATATATATATATATATATTTATATATGCTAGTAACCTCTTTTATAGAAAATACTAAAAAAAGAGAAGAACAAAAACTTTATAAAACTGGGATGCTTGAATGTGCGTGGATGTAGTGCGGGTGATAAGAAAGAGGTGATTGCTAATGTTATGAATGAAAAGAAGTTGGATGTCCTGGCTCTAAGCGAAACAAAGCCGAAGGGAGTAGGGGAGTTTCAATGGGGAAAGATAAATGGGATTAAGTCAGGAGTATCTGAGAGAGTTAGAGCTAAGGAAGGGGTAGCAATAATGTTGACGGATCAGTTATGGAAGGAGAGGAGGGAATATAAATGTGCAAATTCAAATATTATGTGGACTAAAATAAGGGTCGAATGCAAAAAGTGGGTCATAATAAGTGTGTATGCACCTGGAGAAGAGAAGAGTGTAGAGGGGAGAGAGAGATTTTGGGAGATGTTAAGCGAGTGTGTAGGAACTTTTGAACCGAGAGAGTAATTGTGGTAGGGGACCTAAATGCTAAAGTAGGAGAAACATTTAGAGAGGGTGTGGTAGGTAAGTTTGGGATGTAAATGATAATGGGGGTCCTTTGATTGAACTATTTATAGAAAGGGATTTGGTTATAGGTTATGCATATTTTAAGAAAAAGAGGATAAGTGTACAAGATATGATGTAGGGCGTAATGACAGTAGTTTGTTGGACTACGTATTAATATAATAATAATAATATATCTTTATTTCTACAAGTACTTGTACAAGGTATACAGTCCTAGCTGACATCAGTGACATACTACTATATAGAAAGCCGCTTGTTATGCAGAGCATTTCGGGCAAATTAGGTCATTTTGTCCCAGGATGCGACCCACACCAGTCGACTAACACCCAGGTACCCATTTTACTGATGAACATAGACAACCGGTGTAAGGAAACACGCCCAATGTTTCTATCCTCGCCTGGAATCGAACTCAGACTCTCGCCGTGTGAAGCGAGAGCTTTAGACTGTTGGGTAAACTTCAGGATGTACATGTTTATAGAGGGACCACAGATATATCGGATCACTTTTTAGTTGTAGCTACAGTGAGAGTAAAAGGTAATTGGGATACAAGGAAAATAGAAGAAGCAAGTAAGAGAGAGGTGAAGTTTTATAAACTAAAGGAGGAGGCAGTTAGTGTAAGATATAAACAACTATTGGAGGATAGATGGGCTAGTGAGAGTATAGGCAACGGGGTTGAAGAGGTATGGGGTAAGTTTAAGAATGTAGTGTTAGAGTGTTCAGCAGAAGTTTGTGATTACAGAAAAGTGGGTGTGGGAGGGAAGAAGAGCGATTGGTGGAATGATGATGTAAAGAGAGTAGTAAGAGAGAAAAAGTTAGCATATGAGAGGGTTATACAAGGTAGAAGTGATGCAAGGAGGGAGGAGTATATGGAGAGAAAAAGAGAGGTTAAGAGAGTGGTGAAGCAATGTAAAAAGAGAGCAAATTAGAGAGTGGGTGAGATGTTATCAAAATTTTGTTGAAAATAAGAAAAAGTTTTGGAGTGAGATTAATAAGTTGAGGAAGCCTAGGGAACAAATGGATTTGACAGTTAAAAATAGGAGAGGAGAGTTATTAAATGGAGAGTTAGAGGTATCGGGAAGATGGAGGGAATATTTTGAGGAATTGTTAAATGTTGATGAAGATAGGGAAGCTGGGACTTCGTGTATAGGGCAAGGAGGAATAACATCTTATAGGAGTGAGGAAGAAACAGTTGTGAGTGTGGGGAAAGTTCGTGAAGCAGTGGGTAGAATGAAAAGGGATAAAGCAGCTGGGATTGATGGGATAAAGATAAAAATGTTAAAAGCAGGTGGGGATATAGTTTTGGAGTGGTTGGTGCTATTATTTAATAAATGTATGGAATAGGGTAAGGTACCTAGGGATTGGCAGAGAGCATGCATAGTTCCTTTGTATAAAGGAAAAGGCGTATGACAGGGTGGATTGGGGGCAATGTGGCAGATGTTGCAAATGTATGGAATAGGAGGTAGGTTATTGAAAGCAGTGAAGAGTTTTTACGAGGATAGTGAGGCTCAGATTAGAGTATGTAGGCGAGAGGGAGATTATTTTCCAGTAAAAGTAGACCTTAGACAAAGATGTGTTATGACACCATAGATGGAGTTGTAAGAGAAGTGAATGCTTGGGTGTTGCCAAGAGGTTTGGGTTTAAAAGATAAAAAATCTAACACAAAGTGGGAGTTGTCACAGTTGTTCTTTGCTGATGACACTGTGCTTTTGGGAGATTCTGAAGAGAAGTTGCAGACGTTGGTGGATGAGTTTGGTAGGGTACGTAAAAGAAGAAAATTAAAAGTGAATATAGGAAAGAGTAAGGTGATGAGGAAAACAAAAAAATAGGTAACGAAATATTTAATATCAGATTGGATTGAGAGAGTATGGAGGAGGTGAATGTATTCAGATATTTAGGAGTGGACGTGTCAGCAGATGGGTCTACGAAAGATGAGGTGAATCATAGAATTGATGAGGGAAAAAAGGTGAGTGGTGCACTTAGGCGTCTTTGGAGACAAAGAACTTTGTCCATGGAGGCAAAGAGGGGAATGTATGAGAGTATAGTTATACCAACACTCTTATATGGGTGTGAAGCATGGGTGGTGAATGTTGCAATGAGGAGAAGGCTGGAGGCAGTGGAGATGTCATGTCTGAGGTCAATGTGTGGTGTGAATTTAATGCAGAGAATTCGTAGTTTGGAAATTAAGAGAAGGTGCAGGATTACCAAAACTATTATCCAGAGGGCTGAGGAGGGGTTGTTGAGGTGGTTCGGACATGTAGAGAGGGTGGAACAAAATAGAATGACTTCGACAGTGTATAAATCTGTAGTGGAGGGAAGGAGGGGTAGGTGTCGGCGTAGGAAAGGTTGGAGGGAGGGGGTAAAGGAGGTTTTGTGCGAGAGGGGCTTGGACTTCCAGCAAGCATGTGTGAGTGTGTTAGATAGGAGCGAATGGAAGCAAATGGTTTTTAGGACTTGATGTGCTGTTGGAGTGTGAGCAAAGTAACATTTATGAAGGGATTCTGGGAAACCGGCAGGCCGGACTTGAGTCCTGGAGATGGGAAGTACATTGTCTGCACTGTGAAAGAGGAGTGTTAATGTTGCAGTTTTATAACTGTAGTGCAAGCGCGGCTCTGGCAAGACAGTGATGGAGTGAATGATGGTGAAAGTTTTCTTTTTCGGGGCACCCTGCCTTGGGAGACGGCCGATGTGTTATTAAGAATAAAATTTCCAGTCCAATATGTGACTGGTCTCAGCCTTACTTATTGAAGCACACATTAGAATTATCAGTGACGTGGTGAGCTTGCAAATTCTTGCCCTAAGTTCGATTACAAACTGAACTTTACCACTGCTACAGTGAACCTAGAATTGTGTATTCTGTCTTACTTGGTAGTGTCCCTGTTTAACTTTCAGAAATGTTATAAGTACACTGTTTGCAGGAGAGAACATTCACCTTTTTTTTTGGGGGGGGGGAGGAGAGAAGGAGTTGAGGTGGAAGGGATGGAGGTGGAAGGAGGGAGGAGATGAAGATGGAATGAGGGACGGGATGGAGGTGGTTGGAGGGAGGGGATGGAGGTGGAAGGAGAGAGGAGATGGAGGTGGAATGAGGGAGGGATGGAGGTGGTTGGAGGGAGGGGATGGAGGTGGTTGGAGGGAGGGATGGAGGTGGTTGGAGGGAGGGGATGGAGGTGGAATGAGGGAGGGGATGGAGGTGGTTGGAAGGAGAGCGAGGGAATGGAGGTGGGATATGGGGATAGATTGTCATCTTCATGCTGAAGTCTGTGACTGGTGTCCCACAGCGCCCGGAGAAATAGGGATGGAGGCAATAGTTTCTGATCCACAGAAGCTCATGTACCTTGAATCAAGAGCCATTCAAGAGCACTTCATGTGGTGAGGGAGAGGTGGGGGGTAGAGGATGGGGTGAAAATTTTGTAGGGGGATGGGAGGTGTTGGAAGGGGGGGGGAGGTGTTGGAATGGGGGAGGGAGGTGTTGGAATGGGGGAGGGGAGGTGTTGGAAGGGGGGAATATTAGATGTTGGAAGGGGGATGTTTGGTGTTGGAAGGGGGGATGGTAGGTGTTGGAAGGGGGATGGCAGATGTTAGAAGGGGGATGGTAGGTGTTGGAAGGGGGAGTAAGGGGGAGGTGTTGGGTGGAGTTGGAACCTGTTTTCAGAGTTATTCTACTCTCGCAGCCAGACTTGAAGACTTCCCTGGTGATCGCTTGATTAACCAGGCTGTTGCTGACGGATTGATCAACCAGGCTGTTGCTTTCGTGGCCCACAGGCTTATATAGTCATCACAACCTGCTTGATCCCACACATGCCTCAGGAACTGGCACAGTTACCTCTGGAAAGCTTCTACTTTAGTGTCAGAAATATTTCTTAAATATGCTGGCAGGCGGTCGGATGTTGACAGTGCCTTTTTTTATTGTGCTTGTGGCACTCTTGCTTCTTTGATCTTGAGACATTCTTGCTTTGACAGTTTTGTTATACCACCTTTCATTTTTCTGATCTGGGCATCATAAGAACACAAGGGTGGAGGAACACTGCAGCAAGCCTACTGGCCCATACTTGGCAGGTTCTCCTCAAACTGAACCCTTCCCACGCAAATTTATCCAACCTACTATCAAAAATAGCTTCAAGAACCCTAATAACCGAAAGCTTTATTGTTTTCTCTAGAGGTGATAAATCGGTCTGACTATTATTTATAAGTGTTTTACTAGGTACTGCAATCAATGGAAAGTTGCGTCTTTGTTTTACTGTCCTCCTAAACACAAGGAGATGTGTATCTTCAGCTCATTCTCACACTAAGAATGATAAACATCTGGAGTTTACCTGGAGAGAGTTCCGGGGGTCAACGCCCCCGCGGCCCGGTCTGTGACCAGGCCTCATTCAACTAATTCTCGTTTCCTATTTTTACCCCTTAGGATACCTCGTTGCCAGACTTATCCCAACGTGTGTTTCTAATCTGGTTATTTGTGGTTAAATATAAAACTTTAAAGATTTATGTGACCTTTGATTACCTAACCTAAATCAATTTATTCTAATTCAAAATAAATAAATACAGTTTGGAGAAAAAACATTAAACAGAATGGTTGATTTTGAGCAAAATGTCGACCACTTACGTTTTAAAATTGAGAATTGGTTTTGCTATAAGTGTATAAACACCGAGGCCTCTCTCAAGGTATATACACACCGAATGGGTTTCTCTTATATTTATTTGAAAACGTTTCGGTCCTGGGACCTTGATCACTTCTAACACAGAGAGGTACAGGGTACAGGTACAGGTAGGTTTGCCAGGACTGATCCTAGCCCGGGTCTTCTCCATGCAGTGACCTGTGACTCGTGTGTTGCTAGAAAATCTCTGCTGCGAATATAGCCAGAGAGCCGTGAATGTACACTCTTGAAAGACGTAGAATTAGAGGAGATATGATTGAAGTATACAAATGAAAGATGTGGCATGCTAAGAGTACGTTATATTTTATTCGGCGGCGTATGTCACCCACCCATTTAGGCTTGCCTTCCTTACCAGCGAACCAGATGCTAAGAGTATATCCAACAGGGCCCCTTGTTATGATAGAACCTTGGTTCAACCCAGTAAATCACAAGGAAGCCCTCCAAAGTTGTGAAACGATGTTAGAGACTCATGGAGCAACATTGATAGAGCTAACCCAAGTCTGGTCGCCCACAGTTCTCACTGTGTCTCTTGCTTGCAAAACTTGCTTTGTACATATTGTATATATTGTACATATACCTGCATACTGTTTGGTGAAGGAAATATATATATATAAGTATTTATTAACTGATAATTTCTGCTCGTTCCTCATTTCTACCCTGGTTATGCTGCTACAACCAGGTGTGCAGGCCACAAGACTACACCTGTGCTCGTAATATAAGACGTAAAACTAAAGGATATCTAATCATGAAATAACTATAAGCAACTGATTCGTGTAGGATAAATTTAGATTTAGAGAGGATATGAGAAAGTACTGGTTTCGAAAAAGTTGTAGAATAATTTGGAATAATCTTCCAAATAGAGTGATCGACGCAATCACCTATGTTTTGTACCTGTCAAACCTAATTTTAAAACTACCAAAAGTAATGACGTGAGGGAGAGAGGAAGAAGCATTGGTTAAACTCAGTGGGGAGGAAAAAAAGTGCCACAAGTGCAATTAGAAAACACTTTCAGAATCCAATGTCCACACTTCAAGTAACAGTAAATGTGGGAAATAATTCTGGAACAAGGGTAGAAATCTTCTAAAGGGAACTCGACTGGCTATTGAAAGATGTGCTGGATCAACAGATCTGTGATGGCAACCGGAATTAACGCGGATAATCAGGTTGCCAGAAATCTTTCCGGTAACCGGTTTGATCGTGACGAAAACTCCCCAACCTGCCACAGGAAAATGTTGACCACAAGTCTAGGTTCTAATAAATTTTATACGATGAACAAAGCATTTCTGGTACAAGAAGAACAACGACGATCGCAACCACTACATGACAGCAACAACAATACTCTCCCACACAATACATTAGTACACGCGTAGCAGCTTAACTTAATAGTGCAGTCTTATAATGGTACCATCTGAAAAGCTCGTATCATTCAGAGATTGTCTGGTATGATAATACAAACAGTCTCGAATCTGCAGATCAATAGCAAACATGCGTCGCCAGTACCAGCTCGCCCCCACCCCTCGTCTTTGTAATTCGCTCACATATATAAATTCAACTGCAAAAACGAAACAAAAACAAACTTGTTTGGCCGAAACCCACATGAATACCAAATTTCGTGTAGATATTTCAAACTGTAAATAAATAGAAAACGTGAGGCCAATACACAGGAGCCCATGACTGAAAAAAACTACCCACAGCCAAACACGATTTACACACACATAGTTATAATACCAGAGAGAGAGAGAGAGGCAGTCTAGCCTCACTGGAGACCGAGGCAGAGAAATGAGTCGATACGGTATACGCTGTCAGTGACCCTATAATCCAACAAGAAGTTGACAGCGACGGCAATAACGCTTAGCTGTTATAATTATTACATTGAAGGGAAGGAGCGCTAAACCCATAGAGGAATGAGAGTTGATTCAATGGGAAGGCATTTCAATTCCCTTGGATCAAGAGCCCTTCATCGGCATCCAGACATTTTCCCCATCTTACAACTACTGGTAACTCAACTAGCCTAGTTATGGAACCTGACATTACAGTATGCGTGATACTCCTGAAGGTTTGAATATTGCTTCGCCTTCCATAGGCTCCGAGCTGCCATTTTTTTTTATTTCCTTATGCATTTTAGTCTTAGTAAACGAGCCTAAAATAAAGCCAGCCATTTTTTAATTGCAGGAAACGTTCAAATATTGATAATCGAAATCAAGTAAGAAAGACGAACAGTGTAAACTAAGAATAAGTGGATAAGAAAATAGAAAATACTAGAACAGTAAACGCATCACAATGTCGAAATGTTACAGGAAGCGTTCACAATGTTGAAATCCTCCTCAGGGACTAGAAATGAAGAGTTAAATTTCTTGTTTTCTCTAATTGCCGGGTTTCAAACACTGGTTACAGCAAGGGGAGTGACTGGCCGAGAACTAACTGTTCTTTACCTAACAAACTTTTCTAGTTGGCAGAACTACAAAAGGAGGAAAAACAGATGGATAATGTAAAAAATAAAAATGGGAATAAATAATGGAAGGAGTCGCAGAGGGAAAAAAATATAAAAAAGATTTTTTTTTTTAAATAAGTAAGAAATGTAGGAATAATAAATACTAATGTTGAAAACAATCAAATAAATGATTCAGAAAATGTGAAAAACCTGAGCTTTGCTAAGCCTGAGGTTTAAGTATAGATAATTACACAGAGATAATCCCAGTCTCGACCACCTCCCCTTTTCCTCCCTCTCTCCCCCCCCTCCCTCCCCCTCTCTCTCTCTCTCTCTCTCTCTCTCTCTCTCTCTCTCTCTCTCTCTCTCTCTCTCTCTCTCTCTCTCTCCCCTCTTCCTCTGAAATATGGACTTGTACAATGGTTGACAACCCGTTCTTAGTGCATGACCTCTGTGAAGGCCAACTAATACGGCCTTAACGTTGTTGACCTTACCCACACTACTGCCTGCTTACTGCTGACCTAATCACTGGTCAGATTAATCTGAGTTGTCCACTTTCTCATCAGTTGCTTCCCTGCATACGAATACGTGGAAGATGTAAACAGCAGATCACCAGATATAATAATCCATCACTATGGAGTCTACCTACGCAAAGGACAGTCTCCCTTATGATGAATTAGACACTTGTGAAATACTTGGGTATCTTTACAGTAGAAACGTTTCACCAAGCAGTGGCTTCCTCAGTCCAATACAGAGAAGAATGGTTGTAGATCAGAAGGAGTTTTGAAGTAATCAGTCCCTCAGCCTGGAGTCGATGAGATCCGTCCATCAATCTCTTATCGAGACTGATGGACTGATCACATCGACTCCAGGGTGATAGACTGATTACCTCAAGCTTCTTCTGATCTTCAACCATTCTTCTCTGTACTGGACTGAGGAAGCCACTGGTTGGCGAAACGTTTCCACAGTAATGATACTCAAGTGTTGCACAAGTGTTTAATTCATCATCCTGTCGGTTGTCTGAATCATTTATCTAAAGACTCCTTGGTCACGTGGGAACGAAATTGGTGCTCTATCATCCTAGTGAAAGTCGCAGACAGTGGCACCTACTGACATCACTACAGGAGTAAGATCGGATTCTATTTCCATCAAGTTTAAATTTCAGTACTGCATAACCCAGGGAAACATGGGTTTAGAGGAGGTCGCTCTTGTCTCTCGCAACTACTGGACCACTATCATATGGAATTAGATGTACTGGAGGACAAACAGAATGCAGCTATAGTACACACAGACTTTTCAAAAGCCTTCAACAAAATGCATGCAAAAGGAATAACTGGAAAACTAGGTAGATGGATTTTTACTTTCCAACAAACAGAACGCAAAAAGTAATATTAAGCAGAGTTAAATCAGAGACGAAAGTCATATTGAAAAAAACTGTTCCCCAAGGCTCAGTGCTCGCCCCTTGCCTCCCCACCCCCCCGTCCCCTTTCTTCATCCTCATATCTAACAAAGACAGAAACGTAAATCATAGCATCATGTCATCCTCTGCAGACGATATTAGCATCTGCATGAGAGTGTCATCCATTGAGGACACTAATTCTGCAAGCGGATATAAACCAAGCCTTCCAGTGGGCCGCAGAAAACATGATATTCAGTGAGGATAAATTTCAGTTATGGAAACTTGTGGAAATAATAGCTAGAATGGAGTGTAAAAGAAATTGCAAGCGCAAAATAGAGTGAAAAACTTATGAGTGATAATGTCAGAAGAGACCACTTTCAAGGATCACAACAATGTTATCATCACAATGACTGTTGTGATCATTGTACACCAACAGACTCAAGAGACAAATCTGCAGATCTGGAGAATGTGTAGAGAACTTTCACTGGATTGCTGGGAATGTTTAAAGTCCCTTCATCTGTACTCCTTAAAATGCAGAGGAGAAAGATACATCATAATTTATACCTGGAATATCCTAGAGATTGCTCCAAAATCTGCCCACACAAATCACTCCCTATGAAAGCAAAAGGCTCGGTAGACGGTGCAATATACCCTTAACAAAAAGCAGGGTTATTATAATAAGTGTAAAGGACTCAAGACTATTGAACAGACTCCCAACATTCATAAGAAGGTTTTTTCAGTTGACCCCTAGATGTCTGTTTTCATGAGGAGAGGTTCCTCAAGTCTGTTCCTGACCTGCTTCGTGGGTAGGACTGCGTGCGGCAAATTGTAAAAACAGCCTGGTTGATCAGACCTTGAGCCACCGGGAGACCTGGTCATGGCTCAGACCGTGGAGACGTTGACTCTCGGAACATTCTCCAGGTAGTATATATAGATGTCTTGATACACACACTCACACACACACACACACACAACACACACACACACACACACACACACACACACACACAACGTAGTCCCCATCTTTAAAAAAGGAGACAGAAAGGAGGCACTAAACTATAGACCGGTGTCACTTACGTGTATAGTATGCAAAGTCTTAGAGAAAATCATCAGGAAAAGAATGGTGGAGCATCTGGAGCAGAACAGGATAATCAACGCCAGACAGCAAGGATTCAGGGAAGGCAAATCCTGTGTAACAAACCTCCTGGAGTTCTATGATAAAGTAACAGAGGTAAGACAAGAGAGAGAAGGGTGGGTTGACTGCATTTTCCTGGACTGCAGGAAGGCCTTCGACACAGTTCCTCATATGAGATTAGTAAAGAAGTTGGCAGACCAAGCGTGTATAACAGGAAGGGCACTGGAATGGATCAGGGAATACCTCACAGGGAGGCAAGGCACCTGTGACGAGCGGTGTACCGCAGGGGTCAGTCCTAGGACCAGTGTTATTCTTGGTATATGTGAATGACATGACGGACGGGATAGACTCAGAAGTGTCGCTGTTCGCAGATGATGTGAAATTAATGAGGAGAATCACATCGGATGAAGACCAAGCAGGACTTCAAAGAGACCTGAACAAGCTTGACATCTGGTCTAGCAACTGGCTTCTCGAATTTAACCCCACCAAATGCAAAGTCATGAAGATCGGAGAAGGGCAAAGAAGACCGCAGACAGAGTACAGGCTAGGTGGACAAAGGCTACAAATCTCATCAAAGGAGAAAGACCTTGGGGTGAGTATAACGCCAAGCACGTCTCCGGAAACACACATCAACTAGATAACCGCGGCAGCATATGGGCGACTGGCAAACCTAAGATTAGCGTTCCGTTACCTTAACAAGGAATCGTTCAAGACACTGTACACCGTGTACGTCAGGCCCATACTAGAGTATGCAGCACCAGTCTGGAACCCACACCTGGTCAAGCATTTCAAGAAATTAGAGAAAGTGCAAAGGTTTGCGACAAGGTTAGTTCCACAACTCAGGGGACTGCCCTATGAAGAAAGGTTGAGGGAAATAGGACTAACAACACTAGAGGACAGAAGGAATAGAGGAGACATGATAACGACATACAAAATACTGCGGGGAATTAACAAGGTAGATAGTGACAGGATGTTCCAGAGAGGGAACACAGAAACAAGGGGCCACAACTGGAAGCTGAAGACTCAGATGAGTCAAAGGGATGTTAGGAAGCACTTCTTCAGCCATAGAGTAGTTAGGAAATGGAATAGTCTAGCGAACGATATAGTGGAGGCGGGAACCATACATAGTTTTAAGACAAGGTATGATAAAGCTCATGGAGCAGGGAGAGCAGAGACCCAGTAGCGGACAGCGAAGAGGCGGGGCCAGGAGCTGAGTCTCGACCTCTGCAACCACAATTAGGTGAGTACAATTAGGTGAGTACACATAAAACACACAAAACACACAGTGAAGAGCGGGGCCAGGGGCTGTGACTCGACCCCTGCAACCACAGCTAGGTGAGTACACACACACACACACATATATATATATATATATATGTGTGTGTGTGTGTGTGTGTGTGTGTGTGTAGACAACTATATATATGACAGTAAACCAGGGAGGAAGGGAGTTATAAAAACAACAGAGCCTAAGGCGTTTCGGTATGAAACTCACGTCAGACGACAGGCCATTTAATTCACTGAACGACCTAGATTCTGATGACGGTTTCATCACAAATCGCCTTAAGCTATTTATAACCTCCATCTTCTCGTTGTTTACTTTCATCTTTTAATATATATGGGGTATGGGGAAACATCGTCTGGCTTAGGCTAGACGCCCATACTTATCTGGGGTCTAGCTCCGTGGTAAAGTACTGCTTACTCTGATACAGAGTTGGCAGGTTCGAGTCTTGCTGTGGACGTAGAGACAATGTTTGTAAATAATTTCGCCCGTTTGCGAATTGTTAAGCGCATATATATATATATATATATATATATATATATATATATATATATATATATATATATATATATATACTTTGCATTTTCTGCTCTCTTCTTAAAAAGTAATTTTTTAAACTAATCGTCTCCACTCTTCTTTGTTACGTCGGGAATTATGTGAAATTATACTAGTGTATAATTGTACATATTCGTGAATGTGTGCTCTGCTGTGAATTCATAATTTGCTCCATGAACACTCTCCCTTGTGAATCTTAATTTTCACGTGTGCATTATGCATATACATTAGAGTGTGTGTGCCTATACACACACACACACACACACACATATATATAGTATTGTAACCACGAACGAGTGGTATTTAACCAATAACAACACTGCGACTAGCCGGGCGATCGAACCCGTGTTGTTTTAGCCCGCCTCATGGTGAGCGAAAATTCACGACGCTCTAACCCACTGGGCCATCCAATCCTACAAAGATCACGCACCCAGCAAAGCTAGGTGTTGTACCATGATCCGAGGACATACGATGGTGTGGAGACGAATGGAGACAAATGGTTTTTAGGACTTGACATGCTGTTGGAGTGTAAGCAAGGTAACATTTATGAAGGGATTCAGGGAAACCGGAAGGCCCGAGATGGGAAGTACAGTGCCGGCACTCTGAAGGAGGCGTGTCAATGTTGCAGTTTTATAACTGTAGTGTAAGCATGCGTCTAGCAAGACAGTGATAGAGTGAATGATGATGCAAGTTTTTCTTTTCCAGGCCACCCTGCCTTGGTGGGAAACGGCCGATGTGTTAATAAATTATATACACACACATATATATATATATATATATATATAATTGATGCTAGTACTTTTCAAGATTGACAATAACTGTAAAGGGACTAAGAGTTCTCAACAACCTCCCTTCGTAAGTTGAACTGTCGTGTCAGCCGCTGAACCTGCGGCTGACACGGACATCCAGGTTGATCAGTCTACCGACCGGGAGACTGATGGATGCTCGTACTCTGACAGCAGAGTCAAAGCTTAACATTCTTCTAGGAATTTCATGAAGTGATTTGAATTCTAAGATCCGTTTGCGGAATTATTTAATTTGTAAATCTTGACACATTTTTGTATATTACATTTTACCTGAGCAACTCTTATTATATTTAGAAAATGCGCTAAACCCGTCTGGGGGTCATCCAACTGCTTGCTAAAGTTTGACATCGCAGCGGAGAAGTTCGTAGCAGCGTGATGTTCCAGTTTACTGGAGAATGGGGAGGAGCGAGGCGTTGAGCAGCGTGCAGCGGGAACCCACCCGACCACTCTCGTTCCCGATTGGCTGACTGCACCTACTGCACCGCACCCTCCTCCGATTGGCCGAAAGCAACCACCACAAGACAATTCTCTGATTGGTGGAAGGGATAACTAGTTATGTCTGGCTAGCGTGGAGTTCACCCTGACAGCTATGTGGTGGGATGCGTTCTAAATGTTCTCTGAGTTTATTTCTAAAACCTAAGTCGTGTTCATCTATGTGTGTATTGTTCTAGTCACCGTATTGTGCCTTTTTGTTCTTCATCTGTCACTTTCAGCAGTTATTGAGAAAGTGAGAAAAGAACATGACTTTCAGATGTTCCAGTGCTTGCTCAAGTCTACGAAAAATGGCTGTGATTATTCCCTTCAGCTACCAGGACGATGGACTGAATTTTGAAACCTACCTACCTACCTACCTACTCTCTCTCTCTCTCTCTCTCTCTCTCTCTCTCTCTCTCTCTCTCTCTCTCTCTCTCTCTCTCTAGACAGACACACACGCACACGCACACACACGCGCTCGCGCGCGCGAGTACACAGAAGTGGCCAAGTTTCATTCGACAAGTGCCTTTGAGAACTAGTAACTAAAGTGAGAGCAGTGCGACAGAGAATTACTTAAGGTTACTGGTGCGATACTTTCCACGTATCTACGGAGTAGTGTGTATGCAATTGTGAATTACGTAACAGTCTAGCATGGTTACTTTAGGGTTCAATATGGATATTGGAACAAATGTAAATATATGCATTAGCTTGTAAATTCACGTGATTATATATGTAAATACGTAAAATATAATAGTGAAAAAAATATTTTTTCAAGACTTATAATCTTGTTTTTGTAGCAGTCATGAAGGCTGTCGGTAATGTGCGTGCGTGTGTGCGTGTGCGTGTGTGCGTGTGCGTGTGTGCGTGTGCGTGTGTGCGTGTGCGTGTGTACTCACCTATTTGTGGTCGCAGGGGTCGAGACTCATCTCCTGGCCCCTGCTCTTCACTGATCGCTAATAGGTCCTCTCTCTCCCTGTTCCATGAGCTTTATCATACCTCGTCTTAAAGCTATGTATGGTTCCTGCCTCCACTACGTCACTTTCCAGACTATTCCACTTCCTGACAACTCTATGACTGAAGAAATACTTCCTAACATCCCTTTCACTCATCTGAGTCTTCAACCTCCAATTGTGACCTCTTGTTTCTGTGTTCAATATCTGGAACATCCTGTCTCTGTCCACCTTGTCAATTCCTCGCAGTATTTTATATGTCGTTATCATGTCTCCCCTAACCATCCTGTCTCCAGTGTCGTGAAGCCGATTTCCCTTAACTTTTCTTCGTAGGACATTCCCCTTAGCTCTGGTACTAGTCTCGTTGCAAACTTTTGCACATTCCCTAATTTCTTGACGTGCTTGACCAAGTGTGGGTTCCAAACTGGAGCTGCATGCTGCATACTCCAATATGGGCCTGACGTACACGGTGTACAGAGTCTTGAACGATTCCTTACTGAGGTATCGGAACGCTATTCTTAGGTTTGCCAGGAACCCATATGCTGCAGCAGTTATCCGGTTGATGTGTTCGGTATTATACTTACTACAAGATCCTTAAATAACAAAAAGGCACAATACTGTGACTGGAACAATACACAAATAACCCGCACATAGGAGAGGTGAGCTTACGACGACGTTTCGGTCCGACTTGGACCATTTACAGAGTCACGCTAACAAAAAGGAGAGAATGAGGAAGTATATATAGACCAGCAGACAGGGACGGGTCAAGAGAGGTGGTAGGAAAGGAAGAAAAGTTGTGGTAGAGGTAGTAGTACTAGTGGAGTCAGTCAAAGAGTAAGACATGACAGAAAAGAGCATTGTTGGTGTCGGTGTCTTTTCTGTCATGTCAGAGATCACAGTCATCCTATTGACTGGTCTTCTGCTAAAACTGTCTACCCTACGTCTAACTTTCCCAGTCGCCGTCTGGTTGAATCATCCCTTATACACAACTTTCCTTGAATCTGAGTCGTGGCTTTGTCTCTGTAGATGTCTTCCTTACCCATTACATTGTAAAATGCTCCAAACTTCAGAACACCCGTGACTTTTAACCTGATTCTTTTTTCCCATTCCTCTCTCTTCCCCTTTCCCCTTTCCTCTTTCTCTTTTAGGTTTTCTTTCTGCCGCCTTGGATATTTGGTCCATTACTATTATTTTCCCCCTCTTTGTTCTTGTTCCTACCCTTTGTGGGCCCCTAGCTCCCTTGCAGTGCTCCTCTTTCTTAGTCTTTGACTCTACTAATACTACTACTGCCTCTAATGCTACTTTTCTTCCTTTCCTACTACCTCTCTTGTCCCGTCCCTGTCTGCTGGCCTATATATACTCCCCCCTTCTCTCCTTTTTGTTTTGTTAATGTGACTTTGTAAATGGTCCAAGTCGGACCGAAACGTCGTCGTAAGCTCCTCTTTCCTATGTGCGGGTTATTTGTGTACAAGATCCTATTCATTGAGTGAGGTTTGCAGTCTTTGGCCACCTAGCCTATACTCTGTCTGCGGTCTTCTTTGCCCTTCCCCGATCTTCATGACTTTGCGTTTGGCGGGGTTAAATTCGAGAAGCCAGTTGCTGGACCAGGTATCCAGCATGTCCAGATCTCTTTGAAGTCCTGCCTGATCCTCATCTGATTTAATTCTCCTCCTCTCCTGTAGAACGCCGCTCGTCACAGGCGCCCACTCTAACACCTCTTCACGTACCATGACTCGTTGTTGCCTCCCTGCCAGGTATTTTCTGATCCATTGCAGTACCTTTCCTGTTATGCATGCCTGATCCTCTAGCTTCTGCACTAATTTCTTGTGAGGAACTGTGTCGAAGGCCTTCTTCCAGTTCATGAAACTGCAATTTACCCACCCCTCTCTTTCATGTCTTACTTCAGTTACCTTGTCATAAAACTCCAGTAGGTTTGTGACATGATTTTCCTTCCCTGAAACCGTGATGGTTGTCGTTTATAATCTTGTTCCTCTCTAGGTGTTCCACCACTCTCCTCCTGATAATCTTCTCCATGACTTTGCATACTATACACGTCAGTGACACTGGTCTGTAGTTTAATGCCTCGTGTCTGTCTCCCTTCTTAAAAATTCGGACTACATTTGCCGTCTTTCATACCTCAGGTTGTTGCCCAGTTTCAATGGATGTGTTGAAGATTGTTGTTAGTGGCACACACAGCGTCTCTGCTCCCTCTCTAAGGACCCACGGAGAGATGTCTGGTCCCACCGCCTTTGAGTATCAAGTTCAGAGTAATCTCTTGGTAGCTGTGCACAAGAATTCTCCCCGGCAATCACATCAAAACCACCACCCTCGCGCTTTGACCCAGCAGTAGAGATCTTTATCCTGGAAGCATGAAATAAGTCATGCTCAAAGAAATTATCCAAGGTCATTGCTGGGGCTCGGCACTTACGGGTTCTCATCTACTGCCTACAAAGAAGAGAGAATCCAACATCTCCGCCCACAGACACACCGAGGCCACACTCCGGGAGAGTTGCCCACGTCCGATCGCCTAAAGGCATTGGCAATCTCGTACAACTTTCAAAAGACTCCCCTTCTTCCCTCCGCAAAGATCGTAGAAAAATTGGGCTCCCTGGAGCACATTGAACCTGGAATAGGTTCAAAGAACCTATGAACTCTGTCAAGGAAGATTTGCAGCAGTGCAAAACCGCATCCTTAGATGATGAACAGGACTCAGCAAGCGTAGCAGCAGGGAGACCTGGCCTAGAGTAGATCTAACAGACATACTCTAGCATGACATGGCACAAGGGCGTATACAGAAGGGGCATTGTCCGCTTATCCCCCAAGTATCGTTGGAGAGCACATTAAGAATGTCTAGCTCCGCAGAACCTTTACTTTAACATTTTTATACGAGAGGCTCTTTTCAAGTAGATATATTTTTTTATATATTTTGCCACCGAAGTGGCTAGTTTATTGTACACCCCTTATCCATCCTGTGGACGGCAGCGCACTCGCATATGGATACACGGAAGGCCTACCAACTAGGCCCCAAAAGGGTTAACAGGAGAACGTCTAGTGACGATCTAAACTCCACAAAAATGTCACCCTGCTGCTCGTAAAAACTACACAGTGGAGTAGCACACGAGGCAGCTGGCCCAGTGGTTAACCCACTGGCCTGTAAGTTTTAGGACTCACCTGCCACGGGTTCAAACCCAACCCGTTCCGCGATTTCTGATAAACATGTTAACGAATCCGGCAGCGGGTGAAAAGAACAGCCATGACTAGCGAGTGGTTGGGAGCTTCAGTGACGATGTGCTTCAACAACTTGCGAGGATACTTTATCAATGTGAATGTTGCAAGAGCGTGCAACATTCACCACAAGTGGTGGAGTTTCGATCCTCTGTTCTTCAGCCACCAAGCACAAATTAGTTATGATCGTATCTGCTAGGACCTCATTCTCTTTTCTGCAATATTGCAAGCTCCTGATGATGTGTTGATTGCAACACGAAAGGTCTAGAGCTATCATTCAATTTCCGCCGTGATTGTTTTGCATTTTGTATCGCTTGTTCGCTATATTTGCATTATACACACACACAAACACATTATATATATATATATATATATATATATATATATATATATATATATATATATATATATATATATATATATATATATATATATATATATACAGGGGAGAGAGAGAAGGAGACAGAGAACGTGGGGAAGACAGAGAACCTTTGACAAGCGAAAAATAACAAGGATATTTGTAGGTGAGCGTGGGTGGGTTTACCTACACTTGTTGAGTCCCATCAAACACACGTCTCTCTTATGGTAAGGAAAGAACAGACACAAAGCCATCCTAGTTTCAGAGAATTACAGCAGAGAAAATAAGCCAAAATTTATTTCCACCCCGTTTCAGAGAATTGTGAGGGAGGGAGAGAGAGAGAGAGAGAGAGAGAGAGAGAGAGAGAGAGAGAGAGAGAGAGAGAGAGAGAGAGAGAGAGACAGAAAGAGAGAGTGTCCACTATTTTTAACACTCAATTATGAATTAGCTTCTGACCGCCGTGGAGGAAAAAAAAAAGCCTTATTTTATTTTACGTTTGGAAAATACAGAGCTTTTGTGTGTGATACTTTCTGATCCCTGGCTTGTCAGGCGAGCACGATTATTATTATTATTATTATTATTATTATTATTATTATTATTATTATTATTATTATTATTATCACGCTACCCGTACATAGGAAAATGGAACTTATGAGGACTTTTCGGTCCGAAACCTCGGCATAAAGTTTCATTTTCTTATGTGTTGAATATTTGTGTGTTGTCCCAGTCATGGTATTGTGCTTTTTTTCATTATTATTACTATTGTTACTTTTAAGTTTACGTTGAATAACATATTATTAAATTAACAATAATATTGTTCTAACTTTGTTGGTGACTCAGCGTCCGTCAGTGGTTCATTAGAGCTCTGATGAACCAGTGGCGGTTCATCATGTAAATAGTGAGGAAATCAGAGGACCCCCGCGCGGTCATCAACCAACCACTACCCTCGCGCGGGGGTCATCAACCAACCACTACCCTCGCGCAGGGGTCATCAACCATCCACTACCCCCGCGCGGGTGTTATCAACCATCCACTACCCCCGCGCGGGGTCATCAACCATCCACTACCCCCGCGCGGGTGTCATCAACCATCCACTACCCCCGCGCGGGGTAATCAACCATCCACTACCCCCGCGCGGGGTCATCAACCATCCACTACCCCCGCGCGGGGTCATCAACCAACCACTACCCTCGCGCGGGGTCATCAACCAGCCACTACCCCCGCGCGGGGTCATCAACCAGCCACTACCCTCGCGTGGGGGTCATCAACCAACTACTACCCCCGCGCGGTCATCAACCAACCACTACCCCGCGCGGGGTCATCAACCAACCACTACCCTCGCGCGGGGTCATCAACCATCCGCTACCCCCGCGCGGGGTCATCAACCAACCACTACTCCCGCGCGGAGGTCATCAACTAACCACTACCCCGCGCGGGGTCATCAACCAACCACTACCCTCGCGGGGTCATCAACCAACCACACCCTGCGCGGGGTCACAACCAACCACCCCCGCAGGGGTCATCAACCAACACTACCCCGCGCGGGGTCATCAACCAACCACTACCCCGCGCGGGGTCATCAACCAACCACTACCCCGCGCGGGGTCATCAACCAACCACTACCCCGCGCGGGTGTCATCAACCACCACTACCCCCGCGGAGGGTCATCAACCAACCACTACCCCGCGCGGGGTCATCAACCAACCACTACCCCCGCGGGTCATCAACCAACCACTACCCCGCGCGGGGTCATCACAACCACTACCCCGCCGGGAACAGAGACCCCGCGCGGTCATCAACCAACCACTACCCTCGCTGCGGGGTCATCAACCAACCACTACCCTCCGCGCGGGTCATCAACCATCCACTACCCCCGCGCGGGGTCATCAACCATCCACTACCCCGCGCGGGGTCATCAACCATCCACTACCCCCGCGCGGGGTCATCAACCATCCACTACCCCGCGCGGGGGTCATCAACCAACCACTACCCCGCGCGGGGTCATCAACCAACCACTACCCCGCGCGGGGTCATCAACCAACCACTACCCCGCGCGGGTCATCAACCACTACCCGCGCGGGGTCATCAACCAACCACTACCCCCGCGCGGGGTCATCAACCACCACTACCCTCGCGGGGGGTCATCAACCAACACTACCCCGCCGGGTCATCAACCAACCACTACCCCGCGCGGGGTCATCAACCAACCACTACCCCGCGCGGGGTCATCAACCAACCACTACCCCCGCGCGGGGTCATCAACCAACCACTACCCCGCGCGGGGTCATCAACCAACCACTACCCCGCGCGGGGTCATCAACCAACCACTACCCCGCGCGGGGTCATCAACCAAAGCCACTACCTCCGCGCGGGGTCATCAACCAACCACTACCCCGCGCGGGGTCATCAACCAACCACTACCCCCGCGCGGGGTCATCAACCAACCACTACCCCCGCGCGGGGGTCATCAACCAACCACTACCCCCGCGCGGGGGTCATCAACCAACCACTACCCCCGCGCGGGGGTCATCAACCAACCACTACCCCGCGCGGGGTCATCAACCAACCACTACCCCGCCGGGGTCATCAACCAACCACTACCCCGCGCGGGGTCATCAACCAACCACTACCCCGCGCGGGGTCATCAACCAACCACTACCCCCGCGCGGGGTCATCAACCACCACTACCCCGCGCGGGGTCATCAACCAACCACTACCCCGCGCGGGGTCATCAACCAACCACTACCCCGCGCGGGGTCATCAACCACCTACCCGCGCGGGGTCATCAACCACCACTACCCCGCGCGGGGTCATCAACCAACCACTACCCCGCGCGGGGTCATCAACCAACCACTACCCCCGCGCGGGGGTCATCAACCAACCACTACCCCGCGCGGGGTCATCAACCAACCACTACCCCCGCGCGGGGGTCATCAACCAACCACTACCCCGCGCGGGGTCATCAACAACCACTACCCCGCGCGGGGGTCATCAACCAACCACTACCCCGCGCGGGGTCATCAACCAACCACTACCCCGCGCGGGTCATCAACCACTACCCCGCGCGGGGTCACAACACCCACGCGCGGGGTCATCAACCACCACTACCCCGCGCGGGTCATCAACCACCACTACCCCGCGCGGGGGTCATCAACACACCCGCGGTCATACCACCTACCCCGCGCGGGGTCATCAACCAACCACTACCCCCGCGCGGGGGTCATCAACCAACCACTACCCCCGCGCGGGGTCATCAACCAACCACTACCCCGCGCGGGGTCATCAACCAACCACTACCCCGCGCGGGGGTCATCAACCACCACTACCCCGCGCGGGGTCATCAACCAACCACTACCCGCGCGGGGTCATCAACAACCACTACCCCGCCGGGGGTCATCAACCAACCACTACCCCGCGCGGGGGTCATCAACCAACCACTACCGCGCGGGGTCATCAACCAACCACTACCCCGCAGCGGGGTCATCAATCAACCACTACCCCGCGCGGGGTCATCAACCAACCCTACCCCGCGGGGGTCATCAACAACCACTACCCCGCGCGGGGTCATCAACCAACCACTACCCCCGCGCGGGGTCATCAACCAACCACTACCCCGCGCGGGGTCATCAACCAACCACTACCCCGCGCGGGGTCATCAACCAACCACTACCCCGCGCGGGGTCATCAACCAACCACTACCCCGCGGGGTCATCAACAACCACTACCCCGCGCGGGTCATCAACAACCACTACCCCGCGCGGGGTCATCAACACCACTCCCGCCGGTCATAACAACCACTACCCGCGCGGGGGTCATCAACCAACCACTACCCCGCGCGGGTCATCAACCAACCTACTAAACCCCCGCGCGGGCTCACCAACCAACCGCGCGGGTCATCAACCAACCTACTTCCCGCGCGGGGTCATCAACAACCACTACCCCGCGCGGGTCATCACAACCACTACCCCGCGGGACAGGGGTCATCCAACTAGCGCATCATAACCACTACCCGCGCGGGGTCATCACAAACTACCCGCGGTTCAACAACCACTACCCGCGCGGGGTCATCACCAACACTACCCCGCGCGGGGGTCATATTCAATCCACTACCCCGCGCGGGGTCATCAACCACACTACCCCGCGCGGGGTCATACACATACGGCTCAACCACTAACCCGCGCGGGGGTCATCACAACCACTACCCCGCGCGGGGGTCATCAATCAACCACTAACCCCGCGCGGGGGGTCATCAATCAACCACTAACCCCGCGCGGGGTCATCCCAACCACTACCCCCGCGCGGGGGTCATCTACAACCACTACCCCGCGCGGGGGTCATCAATCAACCACTACCCCGCGCGGGGGTCATCAATCAACCACTACCCCGCGCGGGGTCAATCAACCACTACCCCGCGCGGGGTCATCAATCAACCCTGCTGCGAGATAACAACCATAATGGTTATAACTATCCGCCATGGGTAATATACTACCCCGGCGGAGCGGTCAGCCAACAAGGCGCTCGGTCAATGACCAAAGCTCCAGCTGGGGATCATCATATGACTGAAACCCGCGTCAGGAAACACTTACCCTGTTTCCTGACAAAACTTAGGTAACCTACCTGCCAGACGCGCACACACACACGCTACCTTAAGCGTAACTGCGCGATTCTCAGCGTAACTGCGAAATTCTCAGCGTAACTGCGCGATTCTCAGCGTAACTGCGCGATTCTCAGCGTACTCTGAGACTTCCTTATTAAACTAAAACGAATCGTATTGTTCTCGATTCAGAAATTTTTTTTTAAATAAGAGAGGGTAGGAGGGGAGCATTACTTCGATCCCGGGGGTAGCAGGAGTTAGGCAGCAGGCTCACCTCACCTCTATCTCCCTCTCTCGCAACGACCAGTTTTAATTACGGCCGAGGTTGGTGGGGGAGGGGGGTAAACAATCCCCCGGAGAACCACTTGCTAAAATTAAAAGGTGTCGCCTGGGATGCGCGTGAAGAAAAGGAAAGATAGTTTGCCTCTCGTGAATAAAAGTCTTCCCTTAGGGCGTTCCCCCTGCGCCGTGACCTCGTCACTGTACGAGGCAGTGACCTGTGTAGCGCACCCATAGTGCGCGGGGACGGTGAACTTATTGTGAAGGATAGTCACCGCGTGTATAGGGCAGTGATTATTGTACAGTGACCGTACTGCGTCGGGCAGTGACTTGTGTACAGGACAGTGACTTGTGTACAGGACAGTGACTTCTGTACAGGGAAGTGACCTTATTGTGTAAGGCAATCATTTAATGGTGTAGATCAACGACCTTGCTATATCGAGCAGGTACCTTGCTATATAGCACAATGACCTTGTAATAATGTTGGCATAATTACCAACAATATTACAAGGTCACAATATGTTAGATAAAATGAAACAAGTGCAACTTATGCGACATTTCATTGTGGCAACGTTTCCCTCTCCAGGAGCTTTGTCAAGCCGTTTAGAATGATGTGTAAAACATAATATAATCATTGTAGGTAGATGGGTAGGTAGGTAGGTAGTAGGTAGTCATTTTGCCTAACACTATGACCTTGCTATATAGGGAGCAGTGACCTTACTGTGTAAAGCAGTGATTATTTTTCGATGACCTCATCTGCTCAGAAATAAGACATAACCAAGGAAATACACATTAAGACATTATAATTGTCATGAGAGCATCATTAGGACTTCACTTTGGCTGTTTCTTCAAAGTAATTGCAGTAATTGTGTGTATGCAACGTAATGCAACAGTAACGCCACGGGGTGCACCGTTGTTGTTGTGAGGTGTAACGTACTGTGGGTCTGTGTAAATCAATGGTACGGACAGAATAATCCTTTTAGAGAAGTTTTTTCTCTCCCTGGAGAGAGAATATAGAAAATAGTCCAAGAACGCGGTCAGGTCAGGTGCAGAATGTCAGGTCACGTCTGGTAAGAAGCTACCTCTGGTGGGTTTGAATGTCTGTTTGTGACTGCTGGTCAAGGATAATGCGGGCCAGGGGTTTTGGCAGTGTGTAGATACCCCCTCTTCTGCTCTATAGTGTTGGTGAGGTGAATAGTAGCAGATCAAGGCTTCTCCTGGTTGTGTTATATTCCTGAAATAAAAATTGTGCTTTACATTCAACCTACATACATATCTATGTTCGTGTAATTGTTTTGGAAGGCTAATGGCCATCTCGCCAACTTGGTATCTACCACGGACCCTTCATGGGAGGTTTAAAACACCTCTACGTTTAGATATTGTCAACTCGTATGATTGTATTGGTTATAAGCGTAGCTATGTCACATCCTGGTTTAAAGAGTATTTGGGTGACCATACCTGCCTTGCCGAGGATATTTCCTCATACGTCAAAATTGCAGCGCTTTATTGGTCCCCATCGAGTTCAGAGTTTTTTCACAAAAAAAAAAAATGTGCCAATATAAATGCAATCATCTCATCAGCTTCACCAAGTTATGATTGATCAGATGATATTCGCTTTTAGCGTTTGAGCCAAATTAATTAATGCGTGGCTTAACTGAAATCAATGTCTCATTTATACAGTTCCATTATTTCTACAGGCTTCTATCAAATAAAATTAAGTGGACGCATGCATATGAATCACTAATGAGAAGGTTAGAGGCTAGCATTTATTATTATAATTGCTGCTCCAACACAACATAATTTATGTACGGCTCTCTGATATTTCCGCCAATATATCCAGTCAGTCATATGACAGACGGTACAGCAGGTGTTGACAATATTTATTTCATTTTTCGTAACATGTATGTGTTGATATTATTAAGAAGAAAATGCTGGAAAACTGTTTTAAAATATGCTTAATACTTTGTGATAGATGGATTAGAAAACCTACAAGTTGAAGCATACTTGAGGAAATATTTCGCTACACAGTGGCTTCATCAGTCCAATACAGAGAAGAACGGTAGAAAAAGAGTAGTTTGAGGTAATTAGTCCCTCAGCCTTGAATCGATGCATTCAGTCCATCAATCTTCAGTCTAGCAAGATTGATGGACTGAACACATTGATTCCAGGTTGAGGGACTAGTTACCTCAAACTACTCCTCTTTTCTTACCGTTCTTCTTTTAATTGGACTGATAAAGCCACGGGCTGGAGAAACTTTTCCTCAATAAAGATTCCCAAATACTGCACAAGTGTCTCATACTTCAGCTTAATAGTTTTATATCAAAGCGGAAAACCAGCATAATTCGATATGGATCCCGTCAAACAATAAAGTTAAGTACCATTGACTCGTGGAAACACTTGTTTGACTTTTTTGTAGTTTTGTATGAAGTTCACATAAAAGATTTAAGCGTTTCATTGGTTGAGATTCTTAACAGATTTAGCGTGACGTATGATTCTTACGACGCGAGAAATTAGCTCGTCTCCCGAGTAAACACAGGAGACAGAGCAACACGCACTTTCTTTTTTAGCTCCGATGTCAGTTGACATAGGTGCAAATAAATTTTTAATTTGTGTTACCTGAGAGGTTGATTTATTGTATACTCCCCTTGATTGGTTTATTATTATTAGACGTCAAGTCTGCCCACTTAACTAGGGTCATTAGGGCTGCATAATGCATATGAGCCACTAAGCAAGAAGCCTCTAATCTCTAAAACTGACAGTGAAGTAAACCACTAAGTATATAGATAACGAGATATATACCTCTCCAATTGTTTATACTTGGAAATAAAAAAAACACGACTTTACCAGACCCCAACACCAGTCCCAGGCCTCCTGGTCTGTTGGTGCTAGCCGCGCACAGTCCAGTGTAGGCACCAAAGTCCGACTAATCGGGAACTAACTTGGGGAACTTATGAGAATTACTAACAACAAGGGGTTGTTAGTAATTCTCATGTCTGAAGGGAGAGAATTGATAAATCTTGGTCCCTTTAAATTTTATTGAGTTGTGTGTTAGTATACTCGAGTGTGCTGAATCCAGTGAGGACAAATGTTAAAATACAATCGTTCTAATCAGAATTTACTGTTGATATTGAGAAACACAAGAGTATAACAATCATTGAAGTGAATGCGAAGCTTCTCACGAATCTGAAGAACAAAAAGACACAATACCATGACTTGAACAACACCCAAATAACTCGCACATGGGAGAGAGAAACATACGACAACGTTTCGGTCAGACTTGGACCATTTACAAAGTCACACTAACACAAAAGGGGGGGGAGCTATATATACTGGCTCCCTCACTTCTGTGTTACTATGACACTTGTAAATGGTCCAAGTGGGACCGAAACGTCGTTGTAAGTTCCTCTCTCCCATGTGCGGCTTATTTGGGTATATACTTCACCTTTCTATTTCACGACCCACACCCGTGAGTACCTCACTGAGAACAAACACACATAAATTGGTAAAATTCCAAAGCCACTCGGTATAGTGAGGTTTAGATATAACGTATACTGTCTATGTAGAGATGAATCGGATCTGAAAATTTAGATATCCGCAGATGCGGATGAGTATGAGGATGTCTTACTTATTTTGCTGATGCAAATGCATATGCGGATATCTGTTTACAGTAAAATGCGGATGCGGATGTAAGAAATTGTGCGGATGTTCCGCGGATGCGGATATTCGATACATCTCTAGTCTGTAGCAGCGTTTCCCGACATGTGAGCGGCAAGACGGCAATAAGCAGATCGTGGAGGGGTCACTCGGAAGAGATTTTTGATTTGTTTTGATTTGTTCCTCACCAGCAAATCTTTCACCCAACTCAGTGGGTCTGACTGGACGTGGCTGCACTATATGTCACTCCGTGTCGGCCAGAAATTATCTGGTCACAGACCGGGCCGCGGGGGCGTTGACCCCTGATCGAATATCGTGTGGTGATTGTAGTCTGTAGCGAATATAGAAAAAGGCCACAGTACCGCGGCTGGAACAGTTCGCTAAAAAGTACTCATTTGTAATCGCGTGCAATTAAGAAACTTTATAATTGAAAGAAATAATGAAAATAATATTCTACATAAATAGTAAAACAATTTCAGATATTTTTTTTTTCAACTTTTCTCAGTAAAGTTTTCTCATTTGCGACAGAAAAAAAATAGAAGAATTTTTTTTTTTTTTTTTTTTTTTGGTAATTTTTAGGGTTTGGACTAGAAATAAGAAAAATAAACAGGTACAGTTGAAGCGATTTCAAATTGTGATAAACTAAAATGAGTGTGTGACTATAAAGAAGAAATAACCCGCATACAGAAGAGAGAAACTTACGACGACGTTTCGGTCCGACATCTGACCATTTACAAAGTCACACTAACACAAGAGTGAGGGAGCCAATATATACACTGGCTCCCTCCCTCTTTTTGTGTTAATGTGACTTTGTAAATGGTACAAGTCGGACCGAAACGTCGTCATAAATTTCATTTTCTTATGTGTGGGTTATTTGTGTACTGTTTCAGTCAAGGTATTGTGCCTTTTTTTTTTTTTTCTTGAAAATAAGTTATGGACTCGTGACTGTGCTGACGTGCACCTAGGTGATGTACCCACATGCTGACGTGCACCTAGGTGATGTACCCACATGCTGCACGTGCACCTAGGTGATGTACCCACATGCTGCGCGTGCACCTAGGTGATGTACCCACATGTTGCGCGTGTGTCCTGCGCATTATCTTGTCGGTACTGCGCACCGTGAAGAATCAGACGCATGTGAAACGTTTGAGCATCATTATTTCTAGACGTTTCGCCACCCAGAGGCTTTATCAATACAATACAAGCACGTACCGTACGTATATTGCATTGATAAAGCCACTGGATGGCGAAACGTCTACAAATAAATAGTGTTAGTAATGTAAGGTTTAAGTAGCACTGATCTGTATCATTCCACTGCCAGGCAATGAAGGTACAGGCCAGGCAATGAAGGTACAGGCCAGGCAATGAAGGTACAGGCCAGGCAATGAAGGTACAGGCCAGGCAATGAAGGTACAGGCCAGGGAATGAAGGTACAGGGCAGGCATGAAGGTACAGGCCAGGCAATGAAGGTACAGGGCAGGCAATGAAGGTACAGGCCAGGCATGAAGGTACAGGGCAGGCATGAAGGTACAGGCCAGACAATGAAGGTACAGGCAGGCAATGAAGGTACAGGCAAGGCAATGAAGGTACAGGCCAGACAATGAAGGTACAGGCCAGGCAATGAAGGTACAGGCCAGGCAATGAAGGTACAGGCCAGACAATGAAGGTACAGGCCAGGCAATGAAGGTACAGGCCAGGCAATGAAGGTACAGGCCAGGCAATGAAGGTACAGGCCAGGCAATAAAGGTACAGGCCAGGCAATGAAGGTACAGGCCAGGGAATGAAGGTACAGGGCAGGCATGAAGGTACAGGCCAGGCAATGAAGGTACAGGGCAGGCAATGAAGGTACAGGCCAGGCATGAAGGTACAGGGCAGGCATGAAGGTACAGGCCAGACAATGAAGGTACAGGCAGGCAATGAAGGTACAGGCCAGGCAATGAAGGTACAGGCCAGGCAATGAAGGTACAGGCCAGGCAATGAAGGTACAGGCCAGGCAATGAAGGTACAGGCCAGACAATGAAGGTACAGGCCAGGCAATGAAGGTACAGGCCAGCAATGAAGGTACAGGGGCCCGGCAATGAAGGTACAGGCCAGGCATGAAGGTACAGGGCAGGCATGAAGGTACAGGCCAGACAATGAAGGTACAGGCCAGGCAATGAAGGTACAGGGCAGGCAATGAAGGTACAGGCCAGGCAATGAAGGTACAGGGCAGGCAATGAAGGTACAGGGCAGGCAATGAAGGTACAGGCCAGGCAATGAAGGTACAGGGCAGGCAATGAAGGTACAGGCCAGGCAATGAAGGTACAGGGCAGGCAATGAAGGTACAGGCCAGGCAATGAAGGTAGAGGCCAGGCAATGAAGGTACAGGCCAGGCAATGAAGGTACAGGCCAGGCATGAAGGTACAGGCCAGGCAATGAAGGTACAGGCCAGACAATGAAGGTACAGGCCAGGCAATGAAGGTACAGGCCAGGCAATGAAGGTACAGGCCAGGCATGAAGGTACAGGCCAGGCAATGAAGGTACAGGCCAGGCAATGAAGGTACAGGCCAGGCAATGAAGGTACAGGCCAGGCATGAAGGTACAGGCCAGGCAATGAAGGTAGAGGCCATGCATGAAGGTAGAGGCCAGGCATGAAGGTAGAGGCCAGGCATGAAGGTAGAGGCCAGGCATGAAGGTAGAGGCCAGGCAATGAGCACCTCTGTTGTCAATGCTTAAAAACGGTGTTTCTGTGAGTGAAGATCGTAGGTATATATGAGGGGAGGGGCGGAAAGAAAGGAATGGAGACGGGAAGAGAGGGAGAGGGGGAAAAAGAGGGAGAATTGAGAAAGGAGGGACAAGAGGGGGAAATTGAGGAAGGAGGGAAATAGATAGAGGGGAAGGAAAGGGGAGGGAACGGGGAAGAGAGAGAGGGAATCAAGGAAGGGAAGTAGAGGGAAAAGGAGAGGAAAGAGAGGATGGGAAGAGGATATGAAGGAGGGAATAGTATGGGAGAGGGAAGAGAGAGAGAGAGAGAGAGAGAGAAGAGAGAGAAGAGAGGAATGAGAAGAGAGAGAGAGAGAGAGAAGAGAGAGAAGAAGAAAATAGAGAAAAGAAGAGAAAAAGGAAAAAGAGAGAATAAAGAGGAAGAGAAAGAAGAGAGAAGAGAGAATAAGAATATAATGAAGAAGATATAGAGAGAGAAATATGAGAGAGAAGAGAGAAAGATATGAGAGAGAAGAAGAGAAGAAAGAGAGAGAGAGAGAGAGAGAGAGAGAGAGAGAGAGAGCAGAGAAAGAGAGAACAGAGAAAAACGCAAAACTTAAAAAGAGGCAAGAAATTTTAATTAAAAAATAGAGAAAACGAGTATGAGATTGGCCTAAGCTATTTGTAAAGTGTACAAAGATGAAAGTCAACAGAAGCAGCATGCCTCAGCAACTACGCTCACACACACACACACACACGCAGGCATCACACCTTCGTTACATTACTAAAATAAAGAGTTAAACGCAAGAGGAAAAGCGGAAATGGCATTAATCCCCGAGATTCACAGACCTGGTCGTCAAGACCACACTGGTGGACCAGCATCACTAGGATACACAGACCTGGTCGTCAAGACCTCACTGGTGGACCAGCATCACTAGGATACACAGACCTGGTCGTCAAGACCACACTGGTGGACTAGCATCACTAGGATACACAGACCTGGTCGTCAAGACCACACTGGTGGACCAGCATCACTAGGATACACAGACCTGGTCGTCAAGACCTCACTGGTGGACCAGCATCACTAGGATACACAGACCTGGTCGTCAAGACCACTCTAGTGGGTCAGCATCACTGAGATACACAGACCTGGTCGTCAAGACCACTCTAGTGGGCCAGCATCACTGAGATACACAGACCTGGTCGTCAAGACCACTCTAGTGGGTCAGCATCACTGAGATACACAGACCTGGTCGTCAAGACAACATCGACTTAAAACCCATTAAACTTAAACACTTACCAACCATCTCCGCCACTCATAAACAAACTCTTGAGAGAGGAATGACACAGAAAACAGACGTAGAGAGCCCTTAAGTTTCACAATAAATGTTCTTTCTATATTCTGAAGCACTACGGAATCTAGCTACACAATATACCTACTCTGTACAGCCAGGATCACTACAGAAAATTGTAAAGATGCCGCTAATTCGTTGTTGCGTAGTCAAACGGATTCAATAACAGATCGAAGCTGAAATTCTTGGATTCGCCCAAGAATCATGCAGTAAAATAATCCCTTGATGTTCTTTGAAAACGCTAAGAATTGGTTAGTGGGAATAAAATTAGACGGGAAGAAAATCGAAGAAAAGTTTTGGAAATCACAAGTGATCATGAAAATTAGCCTCCTAGTCTTCCTAAAAGGTCGGGAACTGCTTTCCCATGGTCGTCAATATCACATTCGTGTCGTCGGCACTTATACATTCGTGTCGTCGTCACTTATGCATTCGTGTCGTCGTCAGTAACACATTCGTGTCATCATTATCACATTCGTGTTTTCGTCAACAGCACATTGTATTTTGGACAGAGCCGCGCACTGCAGACAGTAATTAAGGAAAACAAGCGCAGAACAAGCTTTTACCATGACAGCGTTTCGCCCTTGATAAAAGCTCAACATAGAGCGAAACTTTGTCCCAGTAAGAGATTGCTCTGCACTTGTGCCTTTTCTTCATTAAATTAGATTTTGCCAAAAGCGTTTTTAATCTGTTCTCGGTTTGTATCGTTTTGTCCTTATTCTGCTATATATCTCTCCTATTTAGCAGTGGTATGTATTTTCCCTTTTTTTCATTTTCCTGAGCTAGGAGGTGACCTCTTCCCCTTTCCCTGACAACAGCCAAGATGGTCCTAGGGCAAGCAACTACAGGGGGTCCCAGGGAAAGCAACTTCAGGGGGTCCCAGGGCAAGCAACTTCAGGGGGTCCCAGGGCAAGCAACTTCAGGGGGTCCCAGGGCAAGCAACTTCAGGAGGGGGTCCCAGGGCAAGCAACTTCAGGAGGGGGTCCCAGGGCAAGCAACTTCAGGAGGAGTCCCAGGGCAAGCAACTTTAGGAGGTCCCAGGGCAAGCAAGTTTAGGAGGGGTCACAGGGCAAGCAACTTCCAGGTGGTTCAAAGACAAGCAACTTCCAGGTGGTTCAAAGACAAGCAACTTCCAGGGAGTCCAAGAGCAAGCAACTTCAGAAGGGGTCTCAGGGCAAGCAACTTCAGAAGGGGTCTCAGGGCAAGCAACTTCCAGGGGATCCCAGGGCAAGCAACTTCCAGGGGGTCCAAGGGCAAGCAACTTCCAGGGTGTCCAAGGGCAAGCAACTTCAGGGGGTGTCCTGGGGCAAGCAACTTATGAAGGGTCCCAGGGTAAGCAACTTTCAGGGGGTCAAAGGGCAAGCAACTTCAGGGGGTCCTAGGGCAACAAGTTCAGGAGGGGTCCAAAGGCAAGCAACTTCAGGGGGTGTCCCAGGTAAAGCAACTTCAGGAGGGTCCCAGGGTAAGCAACTTTCAGGGAGTCCAAGGGACAGCAACTTCAGGGGATCCCAGGGCAAGCAAGTTCAGGAGGAGTCCCAGGGCAATCAACTTCTGGGGACCCTAGGGCAAGCAAGTTCAGGAGGGGTGCCAGGGCAAGCAACTTCTGGGGGTCCTTGGGGAAGCAACTTCAGGGGGTCCCAGGGCAAGCAAGTTCAGGACTGGTCCCAGGGAAAGCAACTTTAATGGGGTCCCAGGGCAAGTAACTTTAGGGGAGTCCCAGGGCAAGCAACTTTAGGGGGGTCCCAAAGCAAGCAACTTTAGGGGGGTCCCAAAGCAAGCAACTTTAGGGGGGTCCCAAAGCAATCAACTTTAGGGGGGTCCAGGGCAAACCAAATACATAAAGATGTTATAATACATTGTAAAAGCGTTTTTTTTTTACATATTAATTAAATTCGTAAAAAAAAAAAAGTTTGAGAAGCAGTTTTTCGAAAAGCTTCTTAGTCTTGTGCCCAGTGTTTCGAGAATCCTGCTTTGTAGGGCGAGGGGCCTTTTTATATATGAGGGCCTTTATTTGTGTGGGGACCTTTATTTGTGTGGGGACCTTTTTCTGTGTGGGGCTTTTTGTGTTTGTGGGCCTTTGTGTGTGTATGTGGGCCTGTGTATGTATGTGTGGGGGATTTTTTGTGTGAGGGCCTTTTTGTGTATGCTGTGGTCTTTTGGTGTATGTGGGTTTTTTTGGTGTATGTGGGGGTCTTGCGTGTGTGTTTTTTCGCGTGTGTGGGTCTTTTGGCGTGTGTGGACCTTTTTGTATGTTTTTTTTGTGTGGGGCCTTTTTGTGTGTTAGGTCTTTTTGTGTGTGGGGACGTTTTTTGTTTGGGGATCTTTTTTCATATGAAGCTTTTTTTGTATGTGTGGTCTTTTGTATATGGGGCCTTTTTGTGTGAGGAACCTTTTCGAGTATGGGAGCCTTTTTGTGTGTTGGGACATTAAGAAATGCTTGTGTGTGAGCCTGTTTGTGTGGGGGCCCTTTTGTATATGTGGGGACCTTTTTGTGTGTGTGGTATTTTTTTGTGTGGAGGCCTTTTTTGTGTCTGTGGGGATCCCTAATTGTCCGGGGCCCCTTCTGTGGTGGGGGCCCAGGGCCAGCGCCCCCTCCTTAATTCGATTGTGTTTTCACTGTCTCATCATCTTGCTCACTAGTTTTCACAAAGACTTGTTTACTCGGCTAGGACGAACGAACGCCATTTTCAAAATAGTTCCCAGCAATCTGGAAATCCATAATGGTGCTACCATTACGTCTGAACTGTATATCCAAACTTTTGCAATGATCGCTTCAGCAGTTAGAACGAAAATATTTTGAAAAATTTTCAAGGCAATTTTTTTGGTTGGATGTCAGTTTATTTCATCAGTGAGTATTGTGGAAATTTAATATATATATATATATATATATATATATATATATATATATATATATATATATATATATATATATATATATATATATAGTAAGGACAATTAATATATAACCAAAACATTTTTATATCAGGTAAGAACTCACAGTATTCTCATCTGGTCTCTTAGCATGGTCACCAAGAGATTACAGAAGCACGAAAAATGCTGTGGATTTCCTCCGAAACATTGGCTAGAGGAGAAACTGAGTGAATGTGTGTGTATGTGTGTGTGTGTGTGTGCGCGTGTGTGTGTGTGTGTGTGTGTGTGTGTGTGTGTGTGTGTGTGTGTGTGCATTTTTACGAAAAGATTGCGCATGCTTCCATGCTTCCTTTCCACTGGGTTTTTGCGCTCTCACAGGGTACGTATACACACACAGAGTACCTATACACTCACAGGGTACCTATACACTCACAGGGTACCTATACACCCACAGGGTACTTATACACTCACAGGGTACGTATGCACTCACGGGGTACACATACACACTCACAAGGTACACATACACACTCGCAGGGTACACATACACAATCACAGGGTACACATATACACTCACAGGGTACACATATACACTCACAGGGTACACATACATACTCACAAGGTACACATACACACTCACAAGGTACACATACACACTCACAAGGTACACATACACACTCAAGGTACACATACACACTCACAAGGTACATATACACACTCACAGGGTTCACATACACACTCACAGGCTTCACATACACACACAGGATACACATACACACTCACAAGGTACATATGCACACTCACAGAGTTCACATACACACACAGGGTACACTAACACACTCACAAGGTACACATACACACTCACAAGGTACACATACACACTCACAGAGTTCATATACACACACAGGGTACACATACACACTCACAAGGTACACATACACACTCACAAGGTACACATATACACTCACAGGGTTCCATACACACACAGGGTACACATATACACTCACAGGGTACACATATACACTCACAGGGTACACATATACACTCACAGGGTACACATACACACACAGGGTACACATATACACTCACAGGGTACACATATACACTCACAGGGTACACATATACACTCACAGGGTACACATATACACTCACAGGGTACACATACACACACAGGGTACACATACACACTCACAGGGTTCACATACACACATGATACACATATACACTCACAGGGTACACATACACACACAGGGTACACATATACACTCACAGGGTACACATATACACTCACAGGGTACACATATACACTCACAGGGTACACATACACACACAGGGTACACATACACACTCACAGGGTTCACATACACACACAGGGTACACATATACACTCACAGGGTTCACATACACTCACAGGGTACACATATACACTCACAGGGTACACATCACACACAGGGTACACATACACACTCACAGGGTTCACATACACACACAGGGTACACATATACACTCACAGGGTACACATATACACACACAGGGTACACATACACACTCACAGGGTTCACATACACACACAGGGTACACATATACACTCACAGGGTACACATATACACTCACAGTGTACGAGTATAAACTCACGAATAAATTTTTAAAATCTATATATCATTAAAATTATTTCAGAAGTTTAAGTTGGCCAGCCTAATAAAACAAGACCAATATATCACACATGCAAAAAAAAATAATTCTAAATTTTATTGCTGAATCAAAATACCAAAAACATTGAATTTCCGGACTGAGCTGCCACCGGTCAACCTTTGCCAAGGTAATATTTATTTTGATCAAGGGGACGGAGGTGGGGGTAGGGTAGCTCTAATTCCTTGGATGAAGAGCCCCTCATCCATATGTGGAAACTTAGCTATTATTAGTGAGGTTGTTGTTGTTAATGGAGGTTTTGAAAGATACAGAAAATCCATACATGGGCAAGACAGTCATACATGGGTAGTGGTTACATTCATACATGCGTAGGGGTTACGCGCATACACATGCGTATACGTTTGCCACCACCTCACGCCACTTTGTAAGCAAAATATGTACACTCACTCTCAGATGTGACAGTCTTCAATGCATGAAGGCAACTGGCAGCAGCTTCTTGGCGAAGAACTAAAACCGTGAGGGGTTAGCCCCTATGGGAGTAGGGAGAGGAGGGGGGGATCAAGTTTAATACAGGGAAGGAAGCTCTATTTCCTTGGATCAAGAGCCCTCACCAGCAACCCCCCCCCACCCCCCCACCTCCAACCCTTCTTCAAGGGAGTTGGCGAAAGTAAGGTAAATGGATGTAGAGATCGATTCACGGAATACTGACACTGTCACATCATCTATATAGCGAAGCCAGAAAGCAGAACGTACCTCGGTAGTAGGAAGTAGAAATGTTTCGAAACACTCCATATAAAAATTAGCATGAACAGGGGATAGTGGAAAGCCCATGGCAACACCAAAGATTTGGAAATAAAATTTACCTTGAAAGTAAAAAAAAGAGTCCACACAAAAGCAAATAAGACTAAGACATCAGCGGGTATAGGGAGATGAAGTAGCCCTTCACTGACCTTCACTCTGAGAATACCGAGATGATCAAGAGTGACATGAGTGAAGTGGGATGTGGCCGAACACGTTCGATGAAGGAGTGAGAGTTTTGGTCAGCCAGGAAGAACAAGGATGAGAGACCGAACTTCTAGAGGAAATAATAAGACGTAGAGGGATACCAGTTTTATGAGTTTCAGGGAGACCCTAGAAATAAGGTAGAAAAGGAAAGATAACACGGAAACACTGAACAAGATTAAAGTCAGGAGGACAGAGATTAGAGAGAATCCGAAGTTCCTCGTTAAAAGCTCTCTTGATGCGATTAAGAGGTATGGAAACGAGAGGAATAAAAATGTTAGGTAAAAGCACTCATTGCAACTAATGCGACATTTTATTGTGGCAACGTTTTGCTCTGCAGGAGCTTTGCCAAGCCGTTACGGCTTGACAAAGCTCCTGGAGAGCGAAACGTTGCCACAATATAATATCACATTAGCTGCACATGTGTCCTTTTACCTAACATATTGTCGGTAATTCTACAAACATTATTACAAGTAGTGAAGATGCGTAAGAGAGCAAGAGTTCATCTTTTCCGGGAATGGTTCTCACGATCGAGGACAACCACCGAACAGCCTTTGTCAAAAGGAAGGATAACAATATTAATATTAAATTTAAGAAAGTAAAGGCAAATTGATGGCGAATAAGAAGCGAATATTTTTTTTTTAGAAAACAGGTTGTGAAGGGCAGGAATGAAAGGACCACGAATAGTGGATAGGTCAGGAATATTTTGAGAATGAGACAGGCGAGATATCAAAGGAACTAATCAGATCAGTGCCCGAACGAGGTCTATGTGAAGAGGTACAGGAAAGTTCAAGTTGATGTTGGGAGAGTGTGACCAAAGACAGGTCACTAACAGAGTCGGTGAGGGAAGGTTTGGACCAAAGGCTGTCGGAGATAAGACGAAGAAGTTTGTATTGTAATTCATTAAAGTAAATTTCCGAGTTAGAGTGTGCAGTCAAAAAGTACTCGAGCCCCATGGTGGTCAGGAAGTGGAATGATTATTTATATATTAAAGTAAGAAGAAAGAGCTACTAGGGCTAAAATAAAGCCCTGGTTAATTGATTCTAAAATCAATCGAAAACTTATGCTTTTTTATTTTATGTAATTGTTTCTTGAAGACAAATAAGGACTAATGTAATTCACATGGTAAAGAAAATAATTCTGCAAGGAAGTGACCTCAAAACAAAGTATGCTATAATTCTGTTACGTCTTATATTATCTCGAGAAGTTCCACAACTCACATCCCTTCAAGAGGAAACAAAAACGTGGATCTGTATCCACGAGGCTTCTGTGGATGTTGTAATTTCTACTTAAAAGTGGGTTGAGCAACACTAGGGCTATCCAGCATACAAATCTTTTGTTATCCTTGGTTTAGAATGTACAGTCAAGGTTTTGCAACTGCAAAAACGGTGGTTTGTTCCCTTGTACTGTTGTTTTATTTGCCAGGAGACAGGACAAGCATCTCCTGACACGGGTCTTAATTATAATGATGACCCTAACTGGTCAAGCATCTGCTGGCTTGCCCGAGGACACTGTGAAGATTCTCATTTCAACACCCATGTTGCCCACCTAACAGCAAGCACCCCATACCCACACCCGTTTACTTGCAAAAGGTAACTTCAAAAGAAAGAGAGAGAGAGAGGGGGGAGGGAGGGGCGGGGAGAGAGAGAGAGAGAGAGAGAGAGAGAGAGAGAGAGAGAGAGAGAGAGAGAGAGAGAGGTGAGGATAAAAGTTTACAAAACAAGTCTTTATTATGACATTTTTTATTGTCAGTGATCACCTCTTCCGTGACACAGCTCAGCGCTGAGCGAGACCATCGTCATAACTGGCAACTTGCACCACAACTCTCTCCACCATAATCGCCGGCACCACTGGCTAGTCACTTCAAGAAAACATGCAGAATATTAGGGCTTAAAAAGCCTTAATTAAGTTTACTGAATCGAACAGCAAGCTTTATAATCTAATCAGAAACGAGTATCTAAAAAAATGCAAAGGGGGGAAAAAATCCTTAAAACTCTGACTGTTCAGCTTTGTGAAAGATATTTGATATATTAAGAAATACATATATTAAAATCTACCAGACGATAAATAATGCAGTGAAGTATTCTGAACACGACACCGATGATACGACTTCTTACCTGCTTGTTAAGACGCATCTCAAGACGCCGACAAGCAGAAACAGTGTTCTTGATAATTTTACAATGACGTGAAAATAAAACCTAAGAGGCTATGTGTAAGAGGCGCAACGATACTGTTTCTCCCTATTAATGCTGGCTTTTCTGTCATTGCCTGTTTCTTATCGCTTCCAAGATTGCCTTTTATATCTAGTGTTCATTGCAAAGCATGAGATCCTATGTCCTTCCTCAAGGAGGATGGAGAATCCAGGGAGAGGAATAAGAGGTGAGTGGCAGGGCGGCAGGAAGAGACAAATTTGTTAGTGCAGAGAGAAGTGTAACAAATAAATTATATATACGTATATATATATATATATATATATATATATATATATATATATATATATATATATATATATATATATATATATATATATATCTAATATCAAAATAACCAGTCAAATAAACAGTAAAATACCAAAACTTTCGTGATTTATCACATTATTCTTTAATAATGTGGAAAATTATGAAATCGCTTGGAATTTCACTATTTTTTTTATATAGTGGAACCTTTGTATTCGGATTTAATTGCTTCCTGAGAGTGTTCTGAATATTGAATTTTCTCAATATTGGATCAGTTTTTTTCCTAGGAAATAATGTAAACTGCATCAGTTCTTTCCAGACCCCGAAAGTTACTCTTCACAAACCAGTTTAAAGTCAGAATATTGGTTAATTAAACTTGTAAAATAATACGTACAAGCAAGAAATCATACGTAAACCTGAAAGAATTTTGACTCCTGTTGACAAATTAGCCTTTTTTATTGCGCCTTTATTTTTTATAATAGAAAATACGGTAGATGTTGACATGCCGTATTCGTTGGCTACCTCAACAAGACATTCCATTTTCGTGTTTTGAAATAAGCTCCTTTTTTTACTTCAGTGGTGGTTCTTACAGCTTTCCTTTCAGTTTTTTCATTCACTGTTCTTATTCGGGGCCATGAAAACTTATTTTCAATAATAAAATAAAAATTACGCAACGTTATACAAAAAAATAACAATTGAATCACTGATATTTACGAATATCGGTACTTTTTATATATTTGTTCTTTTGGCTAAGCAAGTTACAGTGGTTAAGTTATTATTGGAAAAGTTTACATTCTTGAATAGAAATTTTGGTAGCAAGTCATTATGGATAAAATATTTGAAAATTCCGTAAACATTTGTGTGAGACTTGACCAAAATTCGAGGATCATTATATATTCAAAAGGATAATGATGCAAATTATTATTATTATAATCAAAATAAATAATGATGCAAAGTGTGATGATAATTCTGCTGTCAGTATTTACATGAGCTCGAATCAGCATCGGAGATCGGTGAAGAATGATTTTTTTTTGTTTTTGGAACCATGGCGAAAGAAAATGGTATTAATATCCAAGAATTAAGTGAATTATTATTTTTTTTGTAGTATTATTATATTCACAGAGAAGCTCTAAATCCATAAGGGTCATACAGGGCCTGGGGAATGGAAGGTCGTCAGATACATTCCTAGGTTAAGGTGTCTCTATTTCCTTAAATCAAGAGTAATTTAACATCACAAAGGCAAACCACTGCAAGGCTTTTGATGGGCAAATCATAGATATGTTGTCCTCCTTACAAATATTTTACTTACAAGCTGGATCGACCCTCACTATTATGGTACTTGTTTCTAAACAGAAAAATCTCTCTGCGATATCTGAATAACATAAATTTACCCTCACTTGTAAATATCCCAACTTTTATTCTCAGTTTATAAAACGAAATCTTAAAATCTTCCAGGAGAGCGTTCAATGTCTGATTAAGAACAAAAAGACACAATGCCGTGACTGGAACAATACACAAATAACCCGCAAATAGGAGAGAGGAGCTTATGACGACGTTTCGGTCCGACTTGGACCATTTAAAAAGTCACTTTGTAAATGGTCCAAGTCGGACCGAAACGTCGTCGTAAGCTCACCTCTTCTATTTGCGGGTTATTTTGTGACATCTGATTACGTATCACGTAATGACGTGGAATACTTACATAGTTTCTGTTTACGAGCCATCACTAACATTGTATTTCACGTACTGGGCGAGTTTGTTCGTTCCGGTGCTGGACTCGGGCTATTGAGTCCATTACGGGTGATCCAGCGATCACTGCTTCTTTGGTCCGTCATATACCGGAACAAATAGGGAAAGAACCAGGGCTAGGAGAAGGAATGACCAGAGAAAGAGCCAGTACCAACACCAGAAATAGAACCATAACCAGGACCACTATCAGAATTAGGTCACGGGTCAGGACTGTAACACCAGAGCAAGGACCACCACCAGAATCAGAACCAGAACTAGGATCAAGGCAAAGACCACTACCAAAATTAGAACCCGGACGATCATCAGGACTCAGACCTAGGTCATAGCCTGAACCAGAACCAGTACCCAAAACTAGTCAGTACTTTTCCCTCGACTTCCAGCTGCAGATAAAACAGATGAATACTCCCAAAAACACGAGGCCATGAGTTTAATTTCACACTTTCAATCAGGAATGTTCAATGTTGAGTGGTGTGAGGCAGACCCCAGCAGTAGTTTACGTCCCACCATCCCTCGTGCCAGCCACCTCACACATTCTGGTTGAAAGTATAGAATTGAGAGCTGGGGTTCCCTTGGTCACCATAACTCTGCTCCCATCTCTCTCTAGAGACCTTTTTACAACTGTGCTAAACTGCAAGATAAAAGTGAGGTGTGAGTGGGAAATGAGAGCCAGTGCTATGAGACCACTTCTCTGCCTTTCATGAATTAACTGAGATCCTGTAGTAGCTTCAGGATGCCACCGCCCCCGTGACCCGGTCCAATACCAGGTCTCCTGATTTCTAGCCTGGCCAATCAAGGTGTTAGTACCCGTCACCCGCACTACCACATCTTGGTTGATCAGATATTGATTTGAGGAATTTGTGGAGCTCCCTCTTGGAAACAGCCCGGGGTCTACTGGTAATTACCATTCTGTGTGGTGATTAACATATTCATAATGAACAGCTTAATGAGTAGTGGGTCATATAGCACCTGGGGAATAATGGGAAATTGATTTGATCCAAAGAAGAAAGTGAGCAGTTCACATTACTTGTATCAAAAGCGCAGTATTTGTATCAGAAAGCACATTACCTGTAATAAAAGCACATTACCTGTAACAAAAGCACATTATCTGTAACAAAAGCACATTATCTGTAACAAAAGCTCTTCATTAGCATCATCGAATTTCGTGGAATGAAAGAGAAAATAAATGTTGGTTTTCTTTAAATACAAAAACGTTTTTAGACACAGTGATACATGTTACACATCTTATATATTATACCTTTCACTAAGCTCATGTTGGTCATTCAACCCAAGGACTGGTGGAGACTCGATCCACCGTCCGCTAACTGGGAGAAGGAAAGTCTACTTTTTGATATCTCTTGACATTCCGTATTTTCCGGCATATAAGGCGCGTTTTTTCCGCATTGTCTTGGAAAAATCAGCCTGCGCCTTATATGCTCAAGATCAGGGTCAGTGGTAGACTTTGGGTTACTCTTTCGCGGTTTACTAACGTTAAGTTACAAGTGATTGGAGACATCGTGCCAGCAAGCAGCCAACATTCATGGGGCGACTCATATGCCGGAAAATACGGTATATCAACAGGCATAAGTCAGCATCTAGATGTGTGAAAAAAACATCTTGAACAAGAGGTACCCAAGGTTAATAGTCCTCTCCTTAGTTTGACGACTATCTGACGTTCCATCAGTCAAAATTATAGAGGGATTTGGATGTGTTTTTAGTACGTCATAGATTGGCCCTTTCTAAAACCGTCTCACTCCTATGATTTTTGTTGTAACTTTCCTATTTAAGATTTTTTGAAAGCGAGTGCAGCCATTATTCCTGGTTATAAACGATTGGGAACCATCCTCTTCCAAGTCTAGAATTATATGGCTTCACATCTTGCCTCTTTATTCCCTCCAGGAAGAGGTTTTGATCCTCTGAGTCGTCGAGGCAGACAAAGACTTCTGCTGTCATAAACACCATAATTTATTTTTTTTATGTTCCGTGATAGGGTTCTAGAAATAATGAAAAAGAGAGTTCCGTTCGGGTTATAAGAACTTGTATAAAATTAAGAGAATTACACTCATCAGAAGGCGATATAATAGCATTGGAGGTCGACTCTTTTCCATGCTGAGACTCAATCCTCTTCCACTTAAGTGTAAGACAATCTGAATGGCCTACCAAGGGTTCGAGTATTCTGCCACACGTTCGGTAACGATAGAGCTGTGGGGGTCCCTTGAGGCTGAAGGGTTCTTGATTCAAGGAATTAGAGATACCTCCTCCCAGTCCTTACATTCCCCACGCACTGTATGATCTCCATAAAAATTAGGGCTTCCCATGATGATGGTGATAATAATAATAATAATCAACGTGGGTACAAACACGGAAAAGAACAGATGCCAATTATAACTGTGGGCACGTGAGTGTATATGTAAATATGCATGAACTGGGGATATAGCAGCACATATATGTATATGTGCCATGTGTATAATATTGAAAACACACACACACACACACACACACACACACAGAAACAAGGGGTCACAATTGGAAGTTGAAGACTCCTATGAGTCAAAGGGATGTTAGGAAGTATTTTTCTTTCAGTGAAATAGAGAAGTTGTCAGGAAAAAAGTGGAATAAGCCATGGAAAGCGAGTAGTGGAGGCAGGAACCATACATAGTTTTAAGACGAGGTTTGATAAAGCTCATGGAGCAGGGAGAGAGAGGACCTAGTAGCAATCAGTGAAGAGGCGGGGCCAGGAGCTATGAATCGACCCCTGCAACCACAAATAGGTGAGTACACACAGGCACGCACACGCACGCACGGGTCACATCTGGAAGTTGAAAATTCAGATGAGTTACAGGGATGTTAGGAAGTATTTCTTAAGTCACAGAGTTGTCAGGAAGTGAAACAATCTGGAGAGTGATGTAGTGGAGGCAGGAAACATACATAACTTCAAGGAGAGGTACGATAAAGCTCTTGCAGCAGGGAGAGAATGGGCCTCGTAGCGACCAGCGAAACGGCGGGGCTAGCAGCTGCGACTCGACCCCTGCAACTACAAATATGTGAGAAAACACACACACACACACACACACACACACACACACACATTCACATTCACATTTTGATCAAAACAAAATAACAGAAATGCAGATACCAGACCGTTTTTACGCCAGGCAGATCAGATTTCGGAGCGGAATAAATTACCAACGCTGTGTGTGTGTGTGTGTGTGTGTGTGTGTGTGTGTGTGTGTGTGTGTGTATGTGTGTGTGTTTATGCGATTTATGATTATTACCCGTTGACAAAAGAAAGCGTCTCCCCTCCCCCTCCTTTATTAAATAAAAAAATACGAATAACTCATCTCTTTATCCGCGTGACTCTCTATTCAACCCTTCACAAAAAGCAAAAGTTCCATCAGGTAAAAAACAGACCAAAAAAACAAAACAGTTTTCAATTTGACAACAAAAAGTTCTCTTCTTTTTTAAAAAAAAAAACATTCTGAGCGTTAACTGTCGTTGATAAAAAAAAAAAAGTGTCTAAACAGTAACGATACAGTAGTGACTTTTGGTCATATTAGTCAAAATATTGAACCGTTAAAAGACGTAAAACATAGACGTGTGAGGACGTCTTTTGTTACAAGGAATGGCATTGAGAGTTTTGTTGTTATTTTGTAGCTTCAAACTTTTTTTGTCGATTCTAATATATTTTAGAACACCTGATGATGGAGTAGAATTATGTCGAAACTTGAGAAATAAACACTAATGTTTCAAGTATCAGTACTAGCTATCATCATCCTGATTCAAGTATCAGTACTAGCTATCATCATCCTGATTCAAGTATCAGTACTAGCTATCATCATCCTGATTCAAGTATCAGTACTACTATCATGATTCAAGTATCAGTACTACCATCATGATTCAAGTATCAGTACTACTATCATCATGATTCAAGTATCAGTACTACTATCATCATGATTCAAGTATCAGTTCTGGCTGTCATCATGATTCAAGTATCAGTTCTGGCTGTTATCATGATTCATGTATCAGTTCTGGCTGTTATCATGATTCAAGTATCAGTACTAGCTATCATCATCCTGATTCAAGTATCAGTACTACTATCATCATGATTCAAGTATCAGTACTATCATCATCCTGATTCAAGTATCAGTACTACTATCATCATGATTCAAGTATCAGTACTATCATCATCATGATTCAAGTATCAGTACTATCATCATCCTGATTCAAGTATCAGTACTATCATCATCCTGATTCAAGTATCAGTACTACTATCATCATGATTCAAGTATCAGTACTACAATCATCATGATTCAAGTATCAGTTCTGGCTGTCATCTTCTGTACACGTCTCCACTGATCAAGAAAATCCTCTGCTGCTGAAGTTCATCTACGTAAATAACGGTGATGGTGAGTAGCAGTAAATAAGGACTGTGATAAATGGTAGTTAATGACGTTTTTAATAAATGGAGTCACAAGTATTACATGGTAACCGGGCGAGTGACAGCAGTTCAAGGAAGTGTGAACACTAGTTTTTACGATGTCACACTGGGAAATGCTTTTGGACCGGGTACGGCAAAAACGTTTGGACCAAACAGTGGACAACTTCTGGAGCTAACAAAATATCTGGACCAAAACAGTATAATTCTCTACCGAGCGCTGCAGCGAAATTAATCTGTTAACTTAATAAGATAATTGCACAACCGGTTCTTCAAAATTTCTACATAATTCTGGCATTATATATATATATATATATATATATATATATATTTTTTTTTTTTTTTATTTACACATCGGCCGTTTCCCACCAAGGCGGAGTGGCCCGACACTGTACTTCCCATCTCCAGGACTCAAGTCCGGCCTGCCGGTTTCCCTGAATCCCTTCATGTTACTTTGCTTCCACTCCAACAGCACGTCAAGTATTAAAAACCATTTGTCTCCATTCACTCCTATCAAATACGCTCATGAATGCTTGCTGGAAGTCCAAGCCCCTAGCACACAATCTCCTTTACCCCCTCCCTCCAACCTTTCCTAGGCCGACCCCTACCCCGCCTTCCCTCCACTACAGATTTATACACTCGAAGTCATTCTACTTTGTTCCATCCTCTCTACATGTCCAAACCACCTCAACAACCTCTCCTTAGCCCTCTGGAAAACAGTCTTGGTAATCCCGCACCTCCTCCTAATTTCCACACTACGAATTCGCTGCATTATATTCACACCACACATTGATCTCAGACATGACATCTCCATTTCCTCCAGCCTTCTCCTTGTTGCAACATTCACCACCCATGTTTCACACCCATATAACTATACTCTCATACATTCCCCTCTTTGCTTCCACGGACAAAGTTCTTTGTCTTCACAGACTCCTAAGTGCACCACTTACACTTTTACCCTCATCAATTCTATGATTCACCTCATCCTTCATAGACCCATCTGCTGACATATCCACTCCCAAATATCTGAACACATCCACTCCCAAATATCTGAACACATTGACCTCCTCCATACTCCATCCCTTTTATCACCTAATCTTTTTGTTATCCTCATCACATTACTCTTTCTATATTCACTTTCAATTCCCTTCTTTTACATACCCTACCAAACTAATCCACCAACCTCTGCAACTTCTCTTCAGAATCTCCCAAAAGCACTGTGTCATCAGCAAAAAGCAACTGTGACAACTCCCACTTTGTATTTGATTCTTTGTCTTTTAACCCCACACCTCTTGCCAAGACCCTCGCATTCACTTCTCCTACAACCCCATCTATAAATATATTGAACAACCATGGTGACACCACACATCCTTGTCTAAGGCCTACTTTTACTGGGAAATAATCTCCCTCTCTCCTACATACTCTAATATATATATATATATATATATATATATATATATATATATATATATATATATATATATATATATATATATATATATACATATATATATATATAGTAAAAAATAAAAATACTGGAAAAGAATATATATGCTGTTTTATCATGGGCAAAAAATATCAGCCAAAAATGTAACGCGTAGATGGCGATAACTTCACTTCAGATGTCTAACTGAAAAAATAAACTCCGAAATAATGCTAATTACGAGGGGAATTTTGCAATAGTAGAACAATTTTTAGTGAAAATGCAACATTTTACATAACGACCCCCAGGGCCACTGTCCTTATTTATAATGCAGAGGTTGGGTCAGGGTTCAACGCCAGCTCCACATAGTATTTGCATCTATTTTCGAGTGTAGTGGAGTGCAGGTGTGTGTCAAGTGTCAAGTGTCAAGTGTCAAGTGTCAAGTGTGTGCTCTGTTCATTACAAGCGAGTCGTTGAAGTAGTCTGGTATTTGATGGGATTGTTTGCACAGGACAGAAAACACTGGTTACGGGGCACGTAAGTTCTCCAGTCTTCTCATAACATGTTTATTTTTTAACTATAATCTACCTTGTCCATAATTACTATCGCATTTGCTTTGTCTGTTTCGTAAGGTGAAGTCCAGGATCTTTCTTTAATTCATGGTATAACTTAACAAATCTTTGATGACAATTGTGTTGTAGAGGTCTGAGCTTTGCTCAGAGCTCTGCAACACAATTCAAACAATCAATAAAATACAATCAACCGCATAATGCGTCTTTTTAACATATTTTTCTTTTTTTTTAACAAACCTGTCGTATCCCACCGAGGCGGGGTGATCCAAAAAGAAAAACTTTCGTTTTTCTTTTTAAATTTAGTAATGTATACAGGAGAAGGGGTTACTAGACCCTTGTTCCCGGCATTTTAGTCGCTTCTTACGACACACGAGAAAAAATTCTGTTCTACTTCCCCATTGAGATAAGAGGAAATAACGAACAAGAACTATTAAGAAAATAGAAGAAAATCCAGTTGGGTTTGTATATTGTGCGTGTACATGCATGTGTAAATCATTGAGTTTGTTTATTATTATTTTAAACTTATCTAAAATATATTTAGTTGGATTAGGCTAAATTAAATTTAGCTTGTTATAATAAGGTTAGGCAAGTTTTCTAATTTTTTTTGGTACAAAATTATTAATTTTTACTTTAACATAAATGAAAAAAATATATGTTTAAACGTATAAGAGAAAATTTTAGAAAGGACTTAATTTTAAATGAGTTCTTGCTAATTAACCAATTTTACCTATTCGGCACGACACACACACACATAATTATATATATAATATATATATATATATATATATATATATATATATATATATATATATATATATATATATATATATATAATATGTGTGTGTGTGTGTGTGTGTGTATTAAAAATGTTAAACCATGAAACGCATTATAAAATTAATTTGTTTATTAGTTACATAATACTGCTTGTGTATACATGATACGTAAATGATACGTAACTAAAGAAGGCTTCCCCAACAACGTTTATTACCAACGATTATCATCAATTTTACCCACAACTGCAGCCACTAAATCAACCATCCCCACCACCACAACCATCACACCCCTTCCTCCATCACTTGCACGCCCTACAACCCCCCTCATCATCATCTCTCAACAAACCTCACTATCATCACAATCACCACTTCCACCACCGGAACAGCGACCAGAACTGCCAGCCAACTGAACCAGTCGTCAACAACACAAACGACAACGAACACCACCAACACCCACCCTGACACTACCACTACCACCTCCACAACACTTCTGCTACCATGATCCCTTCCACCACGACGCTACCACTACCTTCACAATTCTTCCACCATGACGACCACGTTACCACCATCACCACAATATCAACCTTCACAACACCACCACACTACCATCATCACCAACACAGCACCACTACCCTAATCACACTACCACCATCACCACCACACCCTCACCATCACACTTCCATCACATTAAAACAGTCACCACTAACAACAACATCTGCTGGCAGCAACAGCCTGTAAAGCCTTAAATTGCTTGCTATATACATCTCCCTCACCCCCTGACCCTCCCTTTCCTTCACCCCTCCACCAATATAAATCCCTCTCCCCAAAAACCATCCCCCTCCACATATAATCACACCATCTTTTCCCTCCACCTCTCAGTATATACACACAGTATATATAGACTAAAAGGTATATACGTGTATCTCCACCTCACAGTATATTTACACAGAGGTATATCTCTCAGTGTATTCTTTGTCTAGTGGTGTAAAAACAATGTGCAGTCATAATGACCCTCGTGCAGTCGATAAGCTTTAAACCCAGTAACCAACCAACCCTCCACTTGTAACTATCCTTCCCAATCTAAGAGCACTTCTTCCCCGTTACCTCCGTTACCTCCGTTACCTCCGTTACCTCCATCATCTGAAACTATCCACCATCCCCAGTGACCATCCCTTTCAACCTATAAAGTCTTCCTAACCCCTAGCCAAAATGATTAAGCTCTTATTATGTCAATAACAGTTTTCCTCTCTCTCTCTCTCTCTCTCTCTCTCTCTCTCTCTCTCTCTCTCTCTCTCTCTTCTCTCTCTTTCCTCTCTCTCTTCTTCTCTCTCTTCTCATTTACTTCATCTCTTCCTCTCGTTTCCTCGTCTCCTCCCCTCCGCATCACCTTCCTCCTCGCCCACCATCTCTTCCCTCCTCGCTCACCCCCCACCATTATCGCCTCCCCTTCCCTCCCCCTGGGATCACCCTCCTCTTCCCCCAGCTCCCGTCCCGCCCGGCAGTATCCCTCCCTCGCCGCCTGCGGCATGCACAAGCAGTATGCCCGCAAGCAACGCCCACACAACCCGCCATCTGCCCGCAAGCAACGCCCACACAACCCGCCATCTGCCCGCAAGCAACGCCCACACAACCCGCCATCTGCCGTGCAGAGAACGGAGTACAATGCGTGCGTGTGTGTGTGTAAATGTTTCAATGTATGGGTGTGTTAGTTACCATTTTGCCCAAGACACATGTCGATTAGACACTAGGCCTGTTGTATGTGTGTGTGTGTGTGTGTAAGGAAACACTTCGAAATGTTTCCGCCCCGCCGGGAATCGAACCCGGGCCCTCCGTGCGTGAAGCGAGAGCTTTAGCCACTTGGCCACCGGTGTGTGTGTGTAAATGTTTGAATGTATGTGTGTGTGTGTGTGTAAATGTTTGAATGTGTGTGTGTGTGTGTGTGTGTGTGTGTGCGCGCGTGTGTGTGTAAATGTTTGAATGTATGGGTGAGTGTGTGTGTGTTAGTTACCATTTTGTCCTAGGCACATGTCGATTAGACACTAGGCCTGTTGTATGTATGTGTGTGTGTAACGAAACACTTCGAAATGTTTCGGCCCCGCCGGGAATTGAACCCGGGCCCTCCGTGCGTGAAGCAAGAGCGCTAGCCACCATGCCATCGGGGTGTGTGTGTGTGTGTGTGTGTGTGTGTGTGTGTGTACTCACGTAGTTGTACTCACCTAGTTGTGGTTGCAGAGGTCGATTCATAGCTCCTGGCCCCGCCTCTTCACTGGGTGTGTACTCACCTAGTTGTGGTTGCAGGGGTCGAGTCACAGCTCCTGGCCCCGCCTCTTCACTGGCCGCTACTGGGTCACTCTCCCTGCGCCATGAGATTTATCATACCTCTTCTTAAAGCTATGTATGGAGCCTACCTCCACTACATCACTTCCTAAACTATTCCACTTCCCGACCACTCTGTGACTGAAGAAATACTTCCTAACATCCCTGTGATTCATCTGAGTCTTCAACTTCCAACTGTGTCCTCTTGTTGCTGTGTCCCATCTCTGGAACATTCTGTCTCTGTCCACTTTGTCAATTCCTCTCAGTATCTTATATGTTGTTATCGTCCTCCCTATCTCTCGTGTCGTCAGGTCGATTTCCCTTAACCTCTCCTCGTAGGACATACCCCTTAGCTCCGGGACTAGTCTTGTTGCAAACCTTTGCACTTTCTCGAGCTTCTTCACGTGCTTGGTAAGGTGTGGGTTCCAAACTGGTGCTGCATACTCCAGTATGGGCCTAACGTACACAGTGTACAGGGTCCTGAACGATTCTTTATTAAGATGTCGGAATGCTGTTCTTAGGTTTGCTAGGCGCCCATATGCTGCAGCAGTTATTTGGTTGATGTGCGCCTCAGGAGATGTACCTGGTGTTATACTCACCCCAAGATCTTTTTCCTTGATTGAGGTTTGCAGTCTCTGGCCCCCTAGGCTGTACTCCGTCTGCGGTCTTCTTTGCCCTTCCCCAATCTTCATGACTTTGCACTTGGTGGGGTTGAACTCCAGGAGCCAATTGCTGGACAAGGCTTGCAGCCTGTCCAGATCCCTTTGTAGTTCTGCCTGGTCCTCGTCCGACTGAATTCTTCTCATCAACTTCACATCATCTGCAAACAGGGACACTTCGGAGTCTATTCCTTCCGTCATGTCGTTCACAAATACCAGAAACAGCACTGGTCCCAGGACTGACCCCTGTGGAACCCCGCTCGTCACCGGCGCCCACTCTGACACTTCACCACGTACCATGACTCGCCGCTGTCTTCCTGACAGGTATTCCCTGATCCATTGTAGTGCCTTCCCTGTTACCCCTGCCTGGTCCTCCAACTTTTGCACTAATCTCTTGTGTGGAACTGTGTCAAAGGCCTTCTTACAGTCCAAGAATATGCAATCTACCCACCCCTCTCTATCTTGTCTTATTGCTGTCACCCTGTCGTAGAACTCCAGTAGGTTTGTGACACAGGATTTCCCGTCCCTAAAACCGTGTTGGCCGTCGTTGATAAGCTCATTCCTTTCTAGGTGCTCCACCACTCTTCTCCATGACCTTGCATGCTATACATGTCAATGACACTGGTCTGTAGTTTAGTGCTACGTTCCTGTCTCCTTTTTTAAAAATTGGAACTACATTTGCTGTCTTCCATACCTCAGGTAGTTGCCCCGTTTCGATAGATGTGTTGAAGATCATTGTTAGGGGTATGCATAGCTCCTCTGCTCCCTCTCTCAGGACGCATGGAGAGATGTTATCCGGCCCCATCGCCTTTGAGGTATCTAGCTCGCTTAGTAGCCTCTTCACTTCCTCCTCAGTTGTGTGTATTGTGTCCAGCACCTGATTGTGTACCCTACCTCTCCTCCTTTCTGGAGGCCTTTCTATCTCCTCTGTGAACACCTCTTTGAATCTCATGTTGAGCTCCTCACACACTTCACGGTCATTTCTTGTGACCTACCCTCCTTCCTTCCTCAGCCTGATCACCTGGTCCTTGACTGTTGTTGTTCCCCTGATGTGGCTGTACAACAGCTTTGGGTCAGATTTGGCTTTCGCTGCTATGTCATTTTCGTACTGTCTTTGGGCCTCCCTTCTTACCTCTGCATAATCATTTCTGGCTCTACGACTGCTCTCCTTATTCCATTCCATGGCACACTTGGTTTTGGCTTCCCTGCACCTTTGGGTGAACCATGGGCTCATTCTGGCTTTTTCGCTTCTCCTGTTACCCTTGGGTATAAACCTCTCCTCAGCTTCCTTGCAAATTGTTGTCAAATATTCCATCATCTCGTCTACTGACTTCCCTGTCAGCTCACTGTCCCACTGAACTCCGTGCAGAAAGTTCTTCATGCCCAAGTAATCACCTTTCTTGTAGTTTGGCTTCATTCGTGCAGCCCTTCCTGCATCCCCCTCCACTTGTAACTCTACTATGTATTCGAAGCTTAGAACCATATGATCACTGGCCCCAAGGGGGCTTTCATGTGTGATGTCTTCAATATCTGCACTACTCAGGGTGAATACTAGGTCCAGTCTCGCTGGTTCGTCCCCTCCTCTCTCTCTGGTAGTGTCCCTTACGTGTTGGTACATAAGATTTTCCAGTACCACCTCCAGCATCTTAGATCTCCACGTTTCTTGGCCCCCATGTGGCTCTAAGTTCTCCCAATCGATTTCCTTATGGTTGAAGTCACCCATGATCAGTAGCTTCGCCCTGCTCGTTCGAGCCCTTCTGGCCACTTCTGCCAGCGTGTCAATCATCGCTTTATTACTCTCATCGTACTCTTGCCTTGGCCTCCTGCTGTTCTGTGGTGGGTTATACATAACTGCAATTACCACCTTGGGACCTCCAGACTGTAGCGTTCCTACTATGTAATCCCCAGCTTCTCCTCTGTCTTCTCCTCTCTCCAGCTCGTCAAAATCCCATTGGTTTTTGATCAACAGTGCCACTCCTCCACCGCCTCTGTTCCCTCTGTCTTTACTCAGGATCTGGTATCCCACTGGAAAGATGGCATCTGTTATCATACCTGTGAGCTTCGTTTCTGTGAGAGCTATTATGTCCGGTGATGCCTCTTTGACTCTTTCGTGCCACTCCTCCCACTTATTTGTTATTCCATCAGCATTGGTGTACCATACCTTCACTTTCCTCTCTAACACTGTGTTTTGGGGGGTCTGTGGGGGTGGGGGACCTGGCGGTGTACTGTGGGATACTATAGTGGAGTGTTGGGTGGGGTGTGTGTGTGTGTGTGTGTGTGTATGTGTGTATGTGTGTGTGTGTGTGTGTGTGTGGGTGTGAGTGTGTGTGTGTGTGTGTGTGTGTGTATGGGTTAGTTACCATTTTGTCCTAGGCACATGACGATTAGACACGTGAGTGTGTGTGTGTGTATGTATGTACGGGTGTGTGTGAATGTATGAGTGTGTATTTTTGTACACGAAAATACACGCTTATTTGTGTCCTCATTTCGTCTATGTCTCTCCCAGTATTTCTTCTTTTACACACACTCTCTCTCTCACTCTCTCACATTCATTGTGTGTGTGTTCCCCTGGTTCCCACGTAGCACGCTTCACGGTACAGGTAACACCAGCAAAGTAGAAAGCTGGTCGGTGATTGGCCCGTGAGTCATTCCCTTCTGTGGTTGGTGTCTTGTGGTCGTTACGTCAGCTAGGCTCATAATGCTCCGCCATTATTGCATGTTTATATATATATATATATATATATATATATATATATATATATATATATATATATACAATATATATGTATATATAATATATACATATGTAATATATACATATATATATATGTTTGTGTGTGTGTGTACTTACCTAGTTGTACTCATCTAGTACTAGTTGTGGTTGCAGGGGTCGACTCACAGCTCCTGGCCCCGCCTCTTCATTGGTCGCCACTAGGTCAATCTTCCTGCTCCATGAGCTTTGTCATACCTCTTCTTAAAGCTATGTATGGATCCTGCCTCCACTACATCACTTCCAAGACTATTCCACTTCCTGACAACTCTGTGACTGAAGAAATTCTTCCTAACATCTCTGATTTATCTGAGTCTTCAACTTCCATCTGTGTCCCTTTGTTGCTGTGTCCCATCTCTAGAACATCCTGTCTCTGTCCACCTTGTCGATTCCTCTCAGTATTTTATATGTCGTTATCATATCCCCCTATGTATGTGTGTGTGTGTGTGTGTTTTGAGTATTTATTAACGAGGAATATTATAGGTGTTGGGGAAACGCAAAATCTGTAGGGCTCGTAACTGGGGAAAAAAGGTAATGACTGATCAAAGGAAGGAAAGGGAAGTTGCAAGTGCCCTTTAACAGCATCATTTCACCTTCCCTTCCCTTCCCTTGAAGGCTCCTTCGTCTGTCAACAGTTCCAGGAAATGACTGTTATGAAAGCAAATCTGCGAGCAGCAGATATAGTCTTGCTAGCAGAATAGCGTATTCCCGAGAGTATTGAAACACACACACACACACACCCACTGAGGGCCCGGGTTCAATTCCCGGCGGGGCGGAAACATTTCGAAGTGTTTCCTTACACACACACACACACACACACATACAACAGGCCTAGTGTCTAATCGACATGTGCCTAGGACAAAATGGTAATATACACACACACTCTGCAGAACAAGCTAAAGCACTAAGCCAGTAGGGCTCATGTATCGCCTGAGTAATAGGTAATCAGCTTGTTCTGCAACCTGGGTCCTCAAGGAGAGCCCTTTGTGTGATGTCAACACAGCGTTGCACATCTCGCGTCATGTTCTTGTGTCAAGCTTAAAAACAGAGTTAATTTGTTCCAAGCCAAAGTCACAGCAAACTCGAGTGAGTTAACACGAACAAGTAACTTCTCCGGTGGTGGTGTCAACTGGCTGCCTGTGGTGAAGCGGAGCATGTCTCAGGTGTTTATACCAGCTGCCTGTGGTGAAGTGGAGCATGTCTCAGGTGTTTATACCAGCTGCCTGTGAAGTGGAGCATGTCTCAGGTGTTTATACCAGCTGCCTGTGAAGTGGAGCATGTCTCATGTGTTTATACCAGCTGCCTGTGGTGAAGTGGAGCATGTCTCAGGTGTTTATACCAGCTGCCTGTGAAGTGGAGCATGTCTCAGGTGTTTATACCAGCTGCCCATACACATCTTGTGCGCAAGAAAAAAACCTCTTTAACCCATTAATGATTTCGTAATAAAGTGAAGTCAATTTACTAACGATGACTTATTCAGTGATTATTATTATTAAAATAAAATATCCACAAATGCGTGAATGTCAACACCAGCATTTTCCTATACCTGGAGGCTGCTATTGGTTTATTTCCTAAACCTGGAGGCCGCTTTTGGTTTATTTCCTATACCTGGAGGCTGCTATTGGTTTATTTCCTATACATGGAGGCTGCTGTTGGTTTATATCCTATACCTGGAGGCTGCTATTGGTTTATTTCCTACACATGGAGGCTGCTGTTGGTTTATATCCTATACCTGGAGGCTGCTATTGGTTTATTTCCTATACCTGGAGGCTGCCATTGTTTTTTTATAAAGAGTAAATCCAGTAGTGAGTCCAACAAAAATTGAAGAATGGAAGGCAGTTAGCATTGATCCATGGGAAGGGCAGCTCGAAGTCCTTGGATCAGGAGTCCTTCACTGTCATCAAGGTTTCAGTGATGAAAGTCTTGCAGTCTTGAGTCATTTTACAGGGGCTCAAGTAATTACGTGGAGAGTGACGCGTCTGACGGAGCCGAGGACTTCAAAACAATCCACAATCATAGCTTGACATTTTTTGGCCGCCAATAGCTATTCTGAGTATGTCTATGGGTGAGGGAAGGGTGCGGGAGTAGCGAGTAGGGTTTTAGAGGGTATTTAAGGAATTGTTTTCATTTGCAGTGCGCTGGTCTCCTATTCTAAATGATAGTTACATAGTGGGAACAGAAGCCAGTTATGTTACCCCTGTTATTTAGGCCGTGTCTGTCGACAAGCGCCTTTGACAGATGATGACTAGCACATTTTGAACAAAACTGGATACATCAGCAGTGTGCTGCTACTCAAGGAGGGTTGAGGAGGGTGCGGGAGGGTGGAAGGGGGTGAGGGGGGGTGCGGAAGTCATCAGTGGAGACAGTGGAGGGTGACGCCAAGAACATGGCCGACAATGATCTCTACACTGTTATTCGTTCTCTTCTTTCTAATGAACATGCCAGTACGTCATGTTCCCTCATTTTCATATCTTGTGAATATAGCATTTAAAAAAAAAACCATGTGTGTAACGTAAGATCGATTTTTTTTGCATATCGACAAGGTAACACAGTGTCTGGCCTCGGCTTCTTGATCCTCAACGATACCTATCCCTTCAGTCTGGTCCTCAGCATTACCTGTCCCTTCAGTCTGGTCCTCAGTATTACCTGTCCCCTCAGTCTGGTTGTCAGCGTTACCTATGCCTTCCTCCATTTCTCCAGGCACTGTATGACCCTTACGGGTTTAACTCTTCCCCGTTTATATAAGAAAATGCAAACGAGAAATGATCTCCAGCCATTGATGTTACGCAAGATAACACCATCAACTGGTGCTATCATACGAGATAACACCATCAATTGGTGTTTACATACAGGATAACAAAATCAACTGGTGTTATCTTACGAGATAACACCATCAATTAGTGTTTACATACAGGATAACACCATCAATTAGTGTTTACATACAGGATAACACCATCAATTAGTGTTTAAATACAGGATAACACTATCAATTAGTGTTTACATACAGGATAACACCATCAATTGGTGTTATCATACAGGATAATACCATCAGTTGGTGTTATCAGGTATGATAACACCACCATAAACTGGTGTTATCATACCTAATAACACCACCATAAACTGGTGTTATCATACCTAATAACACCACCATAAACTGGTGTTATCATACCTAATAACACCACCATAAACTGGTGTTATCATACAGGATAACAACGCCATAAACTGGTGTTATCATACAGGATAACACAGACAAACTGGTGTTATCATACCTGATAACACCACCATAAACTGGTGTTATCATACAGGATAACACCACCATGAACTAGTGTTATTATACAGGATAACACAGACAAACTGGTGTTATCATACCTGATAACACCACCATAAACTGGTGTTATCATACAGGATAACACCGCCATAAACTGGTGTTATCATACAGGATAACACAGACAAACTGGTGTTATCATACCTGATAACACCACCATAAACTGGTGTTATCATACAGGATAACACCACCATGAACTAGTGTTATCATACAGGATAACACCACCATGAACTAGTGTTATCATACAGGATAACACCACCATGAACTGGTGTTATCATACCTGATAACACCACCATAAACTGGTGTTATCATACAGGATAACACCACCATAAACTGGTGTTATCATACAGGATAACACCACCATAAACTGGTGTTATCATACAGGATAACACCACCATGAACTAGTGTTATCATACAGGATAACATCACCACCAAAACTCTGCTAAAAATATTGTATCGAAATATGGATATTTTTTCTAACATTATGTATATCCATACATAGAGCAGTAATTAGAGAGAGAGAGAGAGAGAGAGAGAGAGAGAGAGAGAGAGAGAGAGAGAGAGAGAGAAGGGGACAAGGGACTCATCTTGTATATTCATATATTCAACCTGCCCAGCCTGTGTTATATCTCATTTATACTAAAGCCGTCATTCAGCCTCTTTACGGGGTGAGTTTGTCTCTGGTGGTGGTGAGGGCAGGTGAAGCCTCCTGGCAGCTCTTCGTCACCACCACTACCACACTCCATCATCACCATACTGTGTCTGCTAGTGGTGGTAGTGATAGTAGTGGTGGTGGTTGTAGGTGGTGGTGGTGGTGGTGATGGTGGTGGTGATGGCCTGTGGGAGCTGCTAGCAACGCATCACCACCAGCACACATTATAAACATGTTTCACAGGATTTAGGGGAAAGCGGTTATGATGATGATGGTGATGATGATGATGATGGTGACGATGATGATGATAAAGATGCCGATGGTGGTGATGGTGGTACTGATGGCTGTGATTACTGAAGGTGACAATAGAGAGGAAGAATGGAAGGAAATAAGAGAGAGAGAAGAGTAATAGTAGTAGTGACATTTACAAAGCACTCTTGACAGCGTAGGTCACTCAGCGCTCACAGGCATAAAGAAGTACACACAAAACTAAATATTAAATCAACAAACAATAAAAGCAACGAACATGAGTACTCAACACGTACAAGTACTATCATTCAAGTTAAAATAGATACCATCAATTACAAACCCCATTAAATTATTAACAAAAAACTCATCTAAAATTTCCCCGAGGGCCCTACAGACACCTCGGCAAATATGAAAAAAAAAATTACGGTAAGGATCTAAAGAGCGAGAAAGGAAGGAAATAACACTAGTCTGCATTTGGAATGTTTTTAATTTTTATTTTTATTCATGGTTGCGATCTTATATATTCTTGGGATGCTGACTGTAAATATCTAAACCATTTTGCTCTATCTCGTAAGGATTTTGAATAAAATACAAATTAATGATAATAAAAAAATGTGAATTTTTAATAAATTGTTACTCTATTAAAATTAGGCAAGTACTCATGGAAAAACACATTCTGTTAGTTTTAAGAACATATGAATTCCAAATCAACATGAATCAAATCAAATTATTTTATTATAAAAATATGCTCCTAATGGTTAGCCTACATATTGAATCAAAGGAAGGAGAACCGCTTTGATTTTCCCTTGTGCTGTGCATCGAGACCATTACGTTTCAATGACCAGCAGTAATCCGCCATCATGCTGACATTCCATTTGCCCTGGTATCGAGTTTCCATGGTGCAAATATTCTGATGGAACCGCTCTCCTTGTTCCTCACTGTTGTCCCCACAATTGTTGGGAAGATAGTCAAGATGTGAGTGCAAAAAGTGCATCTTCACATTCATTCTAGACCCAAGTTGTTGGAAACTTTAAATCAGGTCTTGGATCATTTTTCATATTCGGGGGAGCGCCTGTTTCCCAGGAAGTTGTGAACAATCTGCTTGAATGAAAACCAGACATTCACCTCGACACCTGCTAATGCTTCATCAAAATGCTTGTCCTTCATCAATTTTCGAATCTGAGGGCCAACAAAGATTCCTGCCTTTAGCTTGGCTTCACTTATACGAGGAATCTTTGACTCCAGGTACTTGAAAGCAGTTCCATTCTTGTTCAAGGCTTAACAAAATTTTTCATAAGCCCTAATTTGATGTGGAGTGGTGGCAGCAGAATTTTCTTGGGGTCAACTAGTGGCACAGTTTTCACGTTGTGATTTCCGGGTAAGAAGCTGGTTCTTGGTGGCCAGTCTTTTTGTTCATAGTGCTGGCTGTCTGCCCTACTATCCCAAAAACACAGAAAACAGAGATGCTTGGTGTATCCGTCTTTAAGACCTAGTAGGAGAGCAATAACTTTTAAATCACCACAAATGAGAAAATTGTGATTCTGGTACTTGATTGCAGTTATTAGTGTCTTCATATTTGCGTACGTTTCTGACATTTGGACACTATGGCCAATTGGAACAAATGCAGCTGTGTTGCCATTGTAGAGAAGTACAGCATTTAAACTTCTTTTAGAAGAATCAACGAAGAGTCTCCATTCATCTGATTTGTATGACATCCCCATGTGTTCAATAAGGCCAGAAATATTTGAACAGAAAACTAAAGATTCCTCTTTGTCAAAGAACTGAGTGAATTCCGCTTCACGATGACGGTACCAAGCGAATGTTGTTCCAGGAGCTAGAAGCCTGTGTTCCTTCAGTCTAGAGCCAAGTAACTGCACTTTCTTTTGGAAGGTTAAGGTCTCTCACCAAGTCATTGAGCTCAACTTGATTGAAGAGTTTGGGATCGTCATTTGTTGGTGGTTCATAGTCTACTTCCATCTCCTTAAAATCACTGGTATCAGACTGATGAAATTTGCCATGTCTCAGGTGGCACAGGTACAGGAATATCTTCAGAGTGTGGAACAGCCTTATTGCTGAAGGAATATTTTGTATATTATGCGATCTTTAGTCTTCTTGATGAATCCAGCTACTTTAGTCATACAAAAGTAGCAGTCATCATGGTGGTTCATCTGCTCCCGTCATACCGTTGGTACTACAAAGGGCATACATGTAAGTTTTCCAACTGACCACATTTGGAGCTTACTGATGCAACTCTTGCAAGCTTTGTGTGGTGCAAATGGTTTGTCCTGGTCTCCAAGTTTTCAGCCAAAATAAGCAAAGTAGCAGCGCTTCAATAAAGGAGTAATGTTGCTCCGGGAATCTGAAGGGGTGAATTGCCCGCAGACATAGCAAAATATGTCTGGTGAATTTATGCAGCCTCTAGACATATTATTAATCTGAAAATAAAGAAAAATATATTAGATTTAACATTTAATTCAATGTAAGGTAAGCATTTTAATTGGAAATATACGTTTCCATATAATTTGACAACCTGATGTGATAGAGATGAATAAAAAAAACACAATGAATCACTATTTTCCATATATATACCGAAAAAGATACCATAGAGTCAATAAAAAAATCATGCAGACCAGTGTAATGGATGCAGTATAAGAGTTAGGTATGGAGGAAAGAGTGGGTGCAATGGAAGAAACTTAGAATACTGTAAACAAGAGATAATGACTGGAGGAAATCTTGTCTACGCAATTTAGGTTTCCGTTGCATTTAGGTAATGCATAGTTCTGCCTCGTAAGGAATATATTATTACTTCATTATAATACGTAATTAACACTATAAACAGATCAGTTGATAAAATTAAGGCCATGATCAACAAAGTGTTTACGCAAGTCTCGGTAATGTCTACGTTCTGAAACAATGATTGGAAGGGCGATACACGCCTGCAGCAGAGCAAGCTTATATTACGCAATGTTTCGACCAAAAAAAAGAGCGAAAGGCTCACCTGGAAAGGTCTAACCTAGAGTGTATTTCCCCCTCTACATGCCAAAAGGAAGATGGAAAAAGCGTATACAAGATCATGAGACCTACGCAGAGCCAGTGACAGCAGTACTTTGTGTTGTAATGTATGTGACTTTAGCCTCAGTACAGATTTTGACAATGGCAAATTAATCTTTATATATAAATAGTGAGATTTTTACCTCGATGCATCAGTTTCAGAACTGAATCCGAGGGCCAATTTATTTCCACGCTATAATTCGCACCCAACCCCCCTCCCCATAAAAAAAAAGGTACTGTATTCTTCGACATATAAGATGCGCATTTTTTCCCCACAAAACGTCTTGTAAAATCCCCCCGCGCCTTATATGCTCAAGGTTAAGATTAAGGGTTGGCTTTGGGTAATGCTTTAGCGTAAAGTATCAAGGTCATCAGCCCTTGAATATGATTACTCATGTACCGTTAAGACACTTTTGTCGTGCGCCTTATATGGCGGAAAATACGGTAATAGAGACTATGTATATTAAAACGTAAACAAAACCGACAACTTGATTAATAAGATACAAGTGCAACACTTGGGTATCTTTATTACTTAAGCAATAAAGATAACAAAATGTTGCACACGTATTTCACCAACAGCTTTGCAATCGCGTGTCTAACTATGTCAGACCAGATCATGGACATCGTAAATCTGGTCTCTTAACTCTTCATAGTGTTTCAACAAATATTTTACTTTATTGCAACATTGCAAAGCTAATATTAATGTTAACACCGCTGACGTTAATGTTAGCAATAAAGTCAGTGATGAAATATAAAGAAAGTATTATAAAATGATACTGGTAATGCCAGCGGAAGTTCTATTTTTAGTCATTATTGAGAAAATTTAACAAATAGATATAATAATAATAATAATAATAATAATAATAATAATAATAATAATAATAATAATAATAATAATAATGAATTTCTTATAACATTGCCACCAAATAGTGAGTTTTTCCTCTTCCCTGTTTCTTTCCCTTCCCCTCCTCTCCCCTGTACTTTTCCTAACTCCTTCCTTCTCCCTACCCTTCCCCTCTCCATATCCTCCCGCTTATCCTCTGTATCCCTTTCTCTTTTACCTTCTACGTACCCCCTCCTGTTTCTCTCCCTTCCCTCTTTTTTCCAACCCTTCCCCCTCTCAAACTCCTCACACCCCTTCCTCTCACCACATCCCACTCTCTACCATCCCCCTCTCCTATTCTCCCCACTCGTCATAAATGCATTTCCTTCTCCCTATTGCCTTCCACGGCTCTTTTGAACCTATCTCCCCATCGTTCCCCACTCAGCCCTCCACCCCTAGTCCCTCCCCTCCCCTCCTCTACCTGTCTGGAGTGTACCTGACTCACGAAGTCGTAATGACACGACCGCGGGTTCTAACCCCACCCGTGGTATGGTTTGGAGTGTACCTGAAGGGTGTCCCGAGAGCCATCGTCTCCGCGGCCCGGTCCCAGACCAAGCCTCCCGGTCGATGACCTGGTCAGCCACACTGTTGGTGCATGAAGTCAACGCACCACAACCCGATTTAGCTTTAAGACTACCAGGGGTTTGTTGTTTTTCTTTAGCGTACTCATTGCACCCTGCTTTTTATTGGGAGTAATTTTTACCGTGTGTTAAGCTTCTTACTTTCATGGGGAGTGATTTGTGTGTGTAGATTTGGGATCAATCCTTTTAGAATTATCCAAGTGTAGATTATAATGTACCTCTTTCGCCTACGTTCCAAGGAGTAATGATCAAGGGACTTAGAACGTTCCTAGTAATTTAAATGCTTGACTGAATATATGCGGACAGTGAAGGTTCTGCGCACATTCTCCAGGTCTGCAATTTCGCCTGCCCTGAACGGAGCTCTTAGAGTACAACAGTACTCCAGCCTATAGAGAACAATTGACTCGAAGAATATCATCACTGATATGGTATTCCTTGTTTTGAAGATTGTAGTTATCTAACCTACCATTTCCCTTGCGGTTGTGACAGTGACACTGTTGTTATCCTTGAAGGCGAGGTCTTCTGACAGTCACGCCCAGATCTATCACGTTAGTCTTTCACTCCGTTGAGTGAATCGAGTTTGTTTTATACTCCGGCCCAGTCTTTATTTCTCCAGTCTTTTCATAACGGAGTAAGTGAAACTTGTCTTCACTGAACATATTGTTTTCAATGTCCCACTGGAAGGCTTTGTTTATATCAGCTTGGAGATTTTTGCTGTGTCCTCGGTGGATGCCATTCTCATGCAGACTCTTATCGTCTGCATAGGTTACGATGCCATGATTTATACCTCTGTGTTGGATGTGAGAAAGAGAACAGGGGCCAGTACTGTGCCTTGTGGGAACAGAGCTTTTCACTGTGACAGCCTCGAATTTCACTCTGTTCACTATTACACCTTTGGTTCTATTCATAATGAAATTAAATATCTATCTACCCAATTTTCCAGCTATTCTTTTTGCACGCATTTTGTGGGCGTGACCACAAGACTGACGTGATCAGCTTTAGCAGTGTTGATTTCGACGTTTCGCTCAGGACTGAGCTTTATCAAGACTTGAGAAAAGTCAATCCGGGGAGAAACGTCGTTTCCACTATGCTCAATCTTGAGAAAAACGTCTCAAAGCTCGATACTGAGGGAAACATCTTAAATGCTGAGGGAAACGTCGTCTTTAACGAAGCTTTGCTTTGCATTACGTGGCCTTCAGACGTGGGGGTTTCATGACGGTGAAGGGCTCTTCGTTCATGGAACTGGAGTTACCTTCTCTCCCATACTGAAATCGATCCTTAGTACCTACCATTCCAGGCGGTGTTTGACCCGTTATCTCTCTAATAATAATAATAATAATAATAATAATAATAATAATAATAATAATTTGCATTACTTTACAGCAACCAACGAATCATAATTTGTTGGCTGGTGTATGTACGTAGATACCCAGGTATCACCATCGCTCACGGGGCTCTGATGCCAGGTTCTGCAACCTTGAACCAGCGCTCCACATGTTTTATAGGGTGCTCAATTTTTACGTTTGTAAATAATGACCGCTCCTCCCTCTGCAGCGGGAAGGAGCATTCCTCTTACGATTTCCCCCGTTTTTTTCTGTTTGCAGTATTTGGTTCTGTTAGGATTTTTTTCCCATTGCGCTACGCCCAGAGAAATATCATGCATTGTAGTCTTTTTTTTGTTTTAAAGGGAATTCTGTATTTTTTTTTCCGCTGCAGTGCTTTGATTTGTATCTTCAATGGTCTGATTTATGTTTGAAGGTATCTGTTTTGTGTCTGCGATATCTCTCCAGTTGCAAAGTTTATGGCATATTCAATGTGTCTGCAATGATCTGGTTCATCACGCTTGCAGTACGTGTAAGTTGTGAGCTTCACTGCATGTGCACTACGTCGACTTTCAGCATTTGTAGTAACTTTCACTGCGGCTTTTCGGTAGCGTCTTGCAATTTGCAATATTCTACAAAGCTTCACTTCAGAGATATATTTTTATTCTTCCCGTGGTAGATTTCAACGTATGTTGCATTCAGTGATGCGATATTTTTTCATTTACTGTATTTTCTGGCATATAAAGCGTGCTTTTTTTCCCAAAAAAAAAAATCTTGGAAAATTACCTTATATGCACAAGGTCAAGGTGTTCGTTTTAGCAGTTGTTTACTAACGTTCCGTTACAACTGCTTGGAAACACCGTCTTATATGCTCGTGCGCCTTATATGCCAGAAATTGCAGTAAATCTTCCTCTGTTTCATACACGTTCATTTCCGGCTATCATACGAGAATCACGATTTGTTTTCCGTAAAGGAAGTGTAGCGGTCCACATCCATATCCAGATTGATGTCTGGATGTGGATTCATTATTCACTAAGGTTCCTGTGGAAGATGTGTTGAGTTTCTCACAAGACAAATTGTTCCCAACACCACGAGCATTTTTCCACTGCCAGGGACCAAAAATTACCGCCCTCACTATGCGTATCCACAAACGTCTTCTCCTTCCAGGAAGAATTCTTCAGACAAAGGATCGGATCCAGTATGGATGTCGCTCTTTTGTTCTATCACGTGTTTATATAAAAGTGTTTCGCGAGTCATTTACTCACTTCTATCAAACCACCTGGAGATAAATGGTATAAAATACCGACGCGATGGAAAAATAAACACAAATGCAGTTTTATGCGGTTCTTTATTGACAACGTTTCGCCCACCGTAGTCAATAAAAGATCGCATTATACTGCATCTGTTTTTATTTGTCGATCAAACATGTGAAGGTAAGGACAAACTGGACTATATCTTCGGTACATGAAATCAGGAGGGGGACACTTCGACGCATTTTACACGCAACGCAACAATACCCGGAATATAATTAAGTGTTGAATGGGAAATTACTGAGGAGGTTCCCTTCTTCGGCCTACTCAACATCAGGAGAAAAAACAGAATCCTAAAAATAAACAGCGTACACTAAATCAACACATTCTGTCCACTATTATAATTCTACGGTTATTACGCTCATAGCATTAAATCAAATCCCTACTCCAAGTCTCGCCTTTCCATCACTAACAATCTGCAGCCCCAGAAAGTAAGCTCACGGAAGAGAAACCATAAAAACATAGGGAATCTAAGGAAACTACGTATGAAAAATCCCAACACACAAAGACAGGCAAGGAAAAAAAAAGCCTACTCTAAAGAGATCGAAGAACTCCACAGAGCAAATGAAATTCCCTGCAAAGATTATTTCCCTATCTACGTATGACGAAATAGCTTAAATTTATGTATATAGGAATAACGGAACACAAAAGATTAATAACGGTAATAATAATAATAATAATAATAATAATAATAATAATAATAATAATAATAATAATAATAATAATAATAATAATAATAATAAAAATATTAATAACAACAACAACAATAATAATAATATTAATAACAATAATAATAATAATAATGGAGATAAGAAAACAACAGCAGGCGACAAAATAAAATACAATTAAATAAAGGCTTCTTGAAAAATCTGCGGAGTTGACATTCCCTGGTGGAGGCGCCTGAGGACAAGTCTGCTTCACAAAGTTAGTGCCAGAGTCCATCTCCACGGCAGTGTTGACGCTGAGTGTGTGTGGTGCTGAGTGTGTGTGGTGCTGAGTGTGTGTGGTGCTGAGTGTGTGTGGTGCTGAGTGTGTGGTGCTGAGTGTGTGTGGTGCTGAGTGTGTGGTGCTGAGTGTGTGGTGCTGTGTGTGTGTGTGTGTTGCTGAGTATATGTGTGTGTGTGTGTGTGTTGCTGAGTATATGTGTGTGTGTGTGTGTGTGTGTGATGCTGAGTGTGTGTACTCGCCTAGTTGTACTCACCTAGTTGTGGTTGCAGGGGTTGATTCATAGCTCCTGGTCCCGCCTCTTCACTGGCCGCTACTGGGTCACTCTCCCTGCGCTATGATGAGCTTTATCATACCTCTTCTTTAAGCTATGAATAGATCCTGCCTCCACTACATCGCTTCCCAAACTATTCCACTTCCCGACAACTCTGTGACTGAAGAAATACTTCCTAACATCCCTGTGATTCATCTGAGTCTTCAACTTCCAACTGTGTCCCCTTGTTGCTGTGTCCCATCTCTGGAACATTCTGTCTTCGTCCACCTTGTCAATTCCTCTCAGTATTTTATATGTCGTTATCATGTCCCCCCCTATCTCTCCTGTCTTCCAGTGTAGTCAGGTCGATTTTCCTTAACCTCTCCTCGTAGGACATACCCCTTAGCTCCGGGACTAGTCTTGTTGCAAACATTTGCACTTTCTCTAGTTTCTTTATGTGCTTGGCTAGATGTGGGTTCCAAACTGGTGCTGCATACTCCAATATGGGCCTAACGTACACAGTGTAGATGGTCCTGAACGATTCCTTATTAAGATGTCGGAATGCTGTTCTTAGGTTTGCTAGGCGCCCGTATGCTGCAGCAGTTATTTGGTTGATGTGCGCCTCAGGAGATGTGCCTGGTGTTATACTCACCCCAAGATCTTTTTCCTTGAGTGAGGTTTGTAGTCTCTGGCCCCCTATACTGTACTCCGTCTGCGGTCTTCTTTGATCTTCTCCAATCTTCATGACTTTGCACTTGGTGGGGTTGAACTCCAGGAGCCAATTGCTGGACCAGGCTTGCAGCCTGTCCAGGTCTTTTTGTAGGTCTGCCTGGTGTGTGTGTGTGTGTGTGTGTGTGTGTGTGTGTGTGTGTGTGTGTGACAGACAGACAGACAGACAGAGTTAGCCAGGAGTGTTTTGGTACTGTGTTTACTTGTTCTTAAAAAACAAATTCATGCTGTGCTGTATATCAGTATGTTATTGTAGCTCTGTATCAGTATGTTGTAGCTCTGTATCAGTATGTTATTGTAGCTCTGTATCAGCATGTTGCTGAAGTGGTGTAGATGTGATCACTACGGTGCTTAACTGACGCGAGGGAGCCGATGTGGTGGTGGTGAGAGGTGTTACTGTGGCAGTGTCTTCCCTTGCCCTCTGGACCATATCTCTGCCCCAGCCTCTCCACCCCAGGACCATCAGCCGAGACCCACCCGGTATTTCGAACCGGCTACAGCCCTTCAAATTGATTACCTTATTCCTTCCCTCCCTTCCTACCTCACTTTCTCCCTCTCTTTCTCTCTTAAATATGAATATATAAATGTTTGAAAACTCACTAGCACGGGCAAAATTATAGTATACTGAACAGAATTTAGCTTTCAGCGGTAAGGCTTCGAGAACGTCGGTTTTCGTGGTCAGAAATTTCGAACACAAAACATCAGAAACAATACGAACACTACAGCGCCACTGTCAGGGCTTCACCTTGAATGTGTAGTCCAATTTTGGTTGCAAATTACTTAAAGATGAAGATAAACTGAAGAGGGTGCGCAGAGGGGCAATTAAGCTCGTACCTTAATTAGGAAACAAACCCAGCGAAGGAACATTCAAAGCTCTTAATGTGTTCTTCCTGGGGTAATGACAGCCCATTCTTGCATCAAGAGGGATACTCACGCATCACGAGGGATACCCACGCACCAGGAGGGATACCCACGCACCACGAGGAATACTCACGTACTACGAGGAATATTCACTCACCAGGAGGGATACTTACGCACCACTGTATACACTTTTATGGGCTTATGAAATTTAACCTAATCCAACCCAACCTAACTTAAAATAAAGAAACAATATTTCTAAAGTTTAAAGAAACGTTAAGAAACTGACGCTGGGAATTTTTTTTTTAAAGAAAATTTACTTAGTGAAGTGAGGAATGGAAGGAAGGGTGTAAGTAAAGTTAGGAACCCTAAATCTATCCTTACAAAACCCTGTGTAAAAAAAAAGAAAATAACTATTTTTAAGGGAAATATGGTTCAGCAATGCGAAACACTGGAATGAAACTGCAAGGCAACTTTTTACCATGATACGGAACACTGGAACAGCCTGCGCACTTAAGACGCAAGTGCAAAAATAATTAAGAGTCCTTCAGGGAACGACTGAACGCACTCTTTGTAAACATCAAGTAGTTAATGGTCCGGGACGGACCGAAACGTCGTCCTAAGTGTCTCCTACGTGCGGAATTTAATGATGTATCGGATATCCGCATCCCCGGAACATCCGCACAATTTCTTACATCCTCATCCGCATTCGCATTTTACTGTAAACAGATATCCGCATACGCATCCGCATCCGAATCCGCGGAACATCCGCACAACTTCTTACATCCGCATCCGCAAAATAAGTAAGACATCCTCATACACATCCGCATCCGCGGATATCTAAATTTTCACATCCGATACATCTCTAGTGCGGATTATTTGTGTAGTGTATCCATCTAGAATCGGTGGTCCTCAACATTCCTACACAACTGGGACACATGTGTGATGAGGGCCGTACGGTTTTGTTGACACTATGCAGTGTGGAACCTACATAGAAGTGAATTCATAATTTCATGTGAAGGCCGCATCCATTTCTAAGAAGGGCCACATGCGGCCCTCGGGCCGCAGGTTGGGAGACCTCTGATCTAGATGCAATGCAGGGGATGGCTATGGTCACAGGAACCATAACGTTAATTTATAAAAGACGTCAGGATGATGTGTTGACCAAGAAGTGACTGGCCAGGGCACTGCAGTAGATGTATAGGTGGCACCAGGGCACTGCAGTAGATGTATGGGTGGCACCAGGGCACTGCAGTAGATGTATGGGTGGCACCAGGGCACTGCAATAGATGTATGGGTGGCACAAGTGTTTATGGTTCCACCATTAGAGGTTCAACTATCTTGTCTTTTGTTATGTTAGCTATGCACATTTTTATATTCGTCATGGTGTTCGCTTCACTAACCATTTCAGCTGGAGTGGAGAGCAAGGAGAGAGCCATCTGCTATACCATCGTCACCTCATCTTTCTAATCAGAAGAGGTAGCTAGAAGGCTCAGCAGACAGATTCCAATTAAACCGTAAGGTTTTTCTGCTATTTGTCTTAATTCTGAACTCACTCTTCTATGACAATCACACCAGACCACTCCACTGTCTCCATACTCCTGCCGTCCTCCCGGCTCCCTCCTCCTCCCGGCAATCCCACGGCACCCGACCCTCCCTTTTTTCCCTGCTATTCCCTCATCTCTGCTCTCCCCTCCTCTCTCCCCTCCTTCTCTCTCGACCCACCAATTTTCCAATCCTTCCCGCTGGTGTCTCCCTTGCTCATGATTTCCCCAATGGCCGTATGAAACACTGACTTTTGTTTACGCGTTAAAGACTTCAAACTACTCACACTGTACAAGAACACAACTGTAGGAAGTTTTGTGAAATTTGTTATAATTTTTTTATCCGTAGTTCTGATTCAAGACTAACAAAATAGAGAGTGATGATAATGTGGTGTTTCATACATAGACATCTGTTTTAAAACGTACAAATTGCATACGCAAACTAATATGGAGTTATTTAGTGGACTAAAGTGTGTATAGAGAATGTAAAAAGATCTTGACTCTTCACACCACCGTCAGTGTTCCGGCCCCTCTCTACACCACTGTCAGTGCTCCGACACCTCTCTACACCACTGTCAGTGCTCCGACACCTCTCTACACCACTGTCAGTGCTCCGACACCTCTCTACACCACTGTCAGTGCTCCGACACCTCTCTACACCACTGTCAGTGCTCCGACACCTCTCTACACCACTGTCAGTGCTTCGACACCTCTCTACACCACCGTCAGTGCTCCGACACCTCTCTACACCACCGTCAGTGCTCCGACACCTCTCTACACCACTGTCAGTGCTCCGACACCTCTCTACACCACTGTCAGTGCTCCGACACCTCTCTACACCACTGTCAGTGCTCCGACACCTCTCTACACCACTGTCAGTGCTCCGACACCTCTCCACACCACTGTCAGTGCTCCGACACCTCTCCACACCACTGTCAGTGCTCCGACACTCTCCACACCACTGTCAGTGCTGACACCTCCACACCACTGTCAGTGCTCCGACACCTCTCCACACCACTGTCAGTGCTCCGACACCTCTCCACACCACTGTCAGTGCTCCGACACCTCTCCACACCATTGTCAGTGCTCCGACACCTAGCTTTGTCCTATTATAAGCTTCGTGGCTCAGTGTGAACAGCGCTGGACCCGCTACATACCAGACTCACGGTTCGAGTCCCCGCCCATTCTTCTGCTTGCTCTCAAATACAGAGCTAAGGTTCTCGTACATACATGTATTGTCTATATTCTTTTAGAGTCTGAGCATACAGTTAAATAATGCATTTAAATATTATTGTTGAAGTGATATTGAAGGGCTTTTAGACCTGTATCCCCACAGGGGTGAGAATAGGGTACCCCCTAAAGACCCAAGAGCTAGAGCCAAAGATCTATGAGTAAGATACACGTAAACGAAATTCTTGCATAAAATATAGTGAAATTGTGTAATTTTTAATTAAAACAGTGTGAAAGGGTCCATAATTCGTGATTTTTTTTTTTGAGATATATTATATATGTAATTTATTATGTAATGTGCAATGTTGACTTTTAATGTAAAGTATATATAGGAAGAAAATGAAATGGTCTATTTACTGAACATAAAATATAACCTTTGTAGGAGTAAGCTGCTTGTTCTGACACACAGCTTTGTGTGAAAAATATACCACTGAAGGTGTGTTCTAGCATCGTATCTTTTGTTATTTTGTAAAAGTCAAATGTATTTTTTTAACCCCATCTCCGTGAAAGATCGTCATAAAGTTGATGCTGACGAGTATGAAGGGTTTTACCAACCAATATTTTGAGTGGAGTGAGTGAGTGAGTGTGTGTGTGTGAGTGTGTGTGTGTGTGTGTGTGTGTGTGTGTGTGTGTGTGTGTGTGTGTGTGTGTGTGTGTGTGTGTGTGTGCAGTTCTTTTACAATCATGTCCTATATTGTGCCATTTTGTTTTGGTAAATGCGATTGAAAAAGTACATCAAAATTTAATAGCGCGTGGAAAGTCCTTTATAATATGAACTATTCATTTGTGGATGAACCTTTTTTTTTTATTCCCATTCACAAAAAATCATCCTTTACAGATTTTTTTTTTTAAGAGAGTTCACTCTATATCACGACTCCGGAAATCGTAATAAACTCAAGTCAACGCACGAGCCTATGAGTTTTTAGGACTCACTTGCCATGGGTTCAAACCCCACCCGTTCCGTGAGTTCACTGTATATGAAGCACAGATCTACGTGGCCAAGATGCCCTCTGTGTCGTCACAACCGCTGCAAAAAAAACTGTGGATACGCTATCACAGCTATGACTAAGGACCACCTAAGTTCCCCCGTCTTCTAATAACATGTTCATTTTTCCACTATAATCTACCTTGTCCATAAATACTATCGCAAAGCTCAGACCTCTACAAAGATTTGTTAAGTTATACCATGAATTAAGGAAAGATCCTGGACTTCACCTTACGAAACAGACAAAGCAAATGCGATAGTAATTATGGACAAGGTAGATTATAGTGGAAAAATGAACATGTTATTAGAAGACGGAGGAACTTACGTGGCCCTTAACACGGTGTGGGCCTATGGACTGTGGCTGCTTTAATTATACCAATGAACAGTCAGCTCTCACCCTCCCTTCTGCGGGGGTCATCATATGACTAAGACCCGCGTCAGGAAACACCTGTCCTGTTTCCTGACAAATCTTACCTAACCTCTAACTCTGCCTTCTGCTTCCCGCCTTCAGTCGTCCTTCACCTCCTGGCTCTGATGTTAACATGGTGAATACTACCCGCAGGGGTATACAAGAGATACTTATGCAATGTGAGGTAACTTTACTGTGGAAACCTCTCGCCCACTAGAGGTTTTATCAATAGACTGATAAAACTCCAGGTGAGCGAAACGTTTCCATAAAAAATGACCTCAAAGGCGCACAAATGTTTTTTAATACACCTTCACTCCTCAATCTTTATGATAGAGAAACACCTATAAGGTTCCGCCATCTTTTCTATAGACTATAAGACTCTTGCTGCCATTTCAATAAAGATTTAAAAATAGAGAAAAATATTACTAAAACTTCTTTATTAAAAATAAATTCCTTTGGCTATGATTCGAAGACCAAGAACTAGAGTTCATTTACGACTGAATTATTGTATATATAAAAGAATCCCAAATTTCATTTCGAAGGCCGAGAGAGAGAACTTCAAGGATCCAGGAAAGTGCACTGTGCTGGTGATAGTTGGGCGGAGGGGCAGTGGTGGCAATTGGATGGGTGATCATGGGTGACTGCGTGTGCATCAAAGGCCGCTTTTGACCTCCCTGGCCGACCCCACAGATCATATAGACTGAGCCTCAAGTAGTATTTTTTTTTTACTACTGTGATTTACGCGCGCTTCACGCACGGAGGGCCCGGGTTCTATTCCCGGCGGGGCGGAAACATTTCGAAGTGTTTCCTTCCACACACACACACACACACACACATACAACAGGCCTAGTGTCAAATCGACATGTGCCTAGGACAAAATGGTTACTAACACTCGGGCCAGGAGCTGTGAATCGACCCCTGCAACCACAACTAGGTGAGTACACACACACAGACACACACACACACACACGGAAAAATAAATATTGCGTAAATTCTACGTCATTCTTTACTATTATCCATCCTCTGTAATAAATATTTCATGAAAGTTCTGAGCAGCTGTTTCTTAACGAGTGCAGTGTGGGCGGTAGATAATACGGCCTTCTGCCGTATTATCTACACATCATCCGTCTGAAGAGGACCAGCGATAGTTAAGAGTAAGTTTTCTCAACAGGTAGCCCCCCCCCCCCCTCTCTCTCTCTCTCTCTCTCTCTCTCTCTCTCTCTCTCTCTCTCTCTCTCCTTGTTTTTCCCGGTGTCAGTCACACCATCCAGTTTAGACGAGTCACTGCCAAAGAATCATACGTGGCAAGAAATGCAACTTCCGTTTAATCTTTAGCCATGAACGGTTCAGATCAGGAGGGAAGGGGAGGGGCTTGGTGGGGGAGTCCTATAGACCGGGTGGGGGGGGGTAAGAGACGGTGAAGGGGATGCGTGACAAAAACTGGGGAAAGGGGGAAACACTGGAGACGGAGTCGGAAGATTAATTGTATGGGAGGGGGAGCTGGTGGAGAGGGAACTTGTGAGGGAGGGTGCATGGGAGGGTGGATTGGTTGGTGAGGGTGGAGAGGGGGGGGGTTACCGGAGAGGTGATGTGGGTAGCGGATGGGGGAGGGGAAAATTAAGTAGTAGCTAGAGACTGGAATTAGCGAGAGAACTGAGACAAGCGAGAGCGACGGGGAGAAGAAACAGAGACAAAATGGAAGAGAGAGAGAGAGAAGAGAGAGAAGAAAAAGAGGAGAGAGAGAGAGAGAGAGAGAGAGAGAGAGAGAGAGACACTTTTATTATTTCAACAAAGCCATCCTGAGGACAAGTCTAAAAATAATAATTTCTTGCAACATGTCACAACACACAACGGCACTATGGTATTTCGCCTCTCATAAATTAATGTTATTTTCCTGTACTAAGTATTAAAAAGAGAAAACATTTAGAGCCTCCCTACCATCCAGGGAAATAAAACTCCTTGCCTTGATACGAAGAATATTTTTCAAGGGAGACTTTCCTCTCACATCTGAGCATGGATTCTTTGCCTTCAAGGTATTAAAATACGACGCTAAATATTCTTGAAAAGATCTTCCCTTACTCGTCAGGGAGAAAGATCAAAGGGCTGAGGATGGGTGCCATGGGGGTTAGAGACGAGTTGCTGCGGTCTGTGTAAACAGAACTGGTGGTGAGAGCTTCTATGTGTTCCTTGGTCAGAGTCGTATATGAGGTGTCGGGTTCGCACCAGGTCTCTGTTTTCTAACGATGGGCCTTGAATCCTTGATATTGCGCAGTGCCGTGTCTAAATAGATCTGTTGCTTGGTGATTGGTTTCGTATACCTAGTGGCGTATAAAGTGTTTAATGCGGTTAGATGTGTGTTGTCTGGTGGTTTTTTTTCCTAATGCCTTGTTGTGAAGACTTATGTTAGAAAATTTTTACAAATTCAAAGGCCGAGTCGGTACAGATGTGACTTTGCAATATCAAGGAAGACGATTCGGTTTCCTCCACTTCATAAGCGATTTGTTACTTTCATGTACAGGTTCTCATTACAAGCTCTGTGTATGGATAAAGACACAAATGTGTAGAACAAGCCATTATTTGGACAACGTTTCGCTCTAATGGAGCCTTACGTTACGCCATCCACCATAAGGTCTGTGTTTATCTAAGCTAGTTCTCTAGTAGTTGGAGATGGAGCGAGAATCATGTATATTAGGGTTAGTGTCGTCAGAGCAGATTTTTTTAATGTATTTTTTAAACAATTAAAAAAAACAATAAACATGTTTTCTTCTAATTATTGGCGTTTTAAAGAGTTCCATGATTGGCTACGTCTGTTATTAAATTTTGTTTGAAAAGCTCTAGTGCAGAATGCCTGATATGCATCCTTTTATGACTCCATCTTAACACGTGAAGCTGCACGCCTCTGAGCAGCCACGAGCACATTCTCACCTTCCTCATACCACTACAGGAGCCAGCATGACTGAGGGGTAGCTATTCCTTCATAATATTAATGGAGGTGCCTACTAGGGTCTGAGTGGCTTACCTTCCTGATGTTACTGGAGGAGTCTGCAAGGCTGAGGGGTAGTTGTACCTGCCTGTTATCACCCAGTGTGCAGTGATCCAAGGTGACTCTGCGATACCATGAGGTGACTCTCCGAAGCTCAACTGGCTGAACACACGGCAAGTGAGCAGCAGATACACACAGTTTCCGGAGCATGAGATGACATGCTCTGAGAGAGAGAGAGAGAGAGAGAGAGAGAGAGAGAGAGAGAGAGAGAGAGAGAGAGAGAGAGAGAGAGAGAGAGAGAGAGAGAGAGAGAGAGTGCTGCAAGTCTCTCCATGAAGCACGTGACGAACTCTGAGGTCCGGAGTTTACACTGACCTGGAGACATATTTACGCTATATGGTGAACGGGAAATATAAAGCCACTTAGAGCAGAGTAACGTTTCATTTAACAATATCAACCCTGACAAAGCTCTCCTTGAGCGAAACATTGTCAAAATAATACTAGCTCTGTTCTAAGCTTGTTTGTATTACCTCGTGTGTTTCGGCACTCTGTCTTCTAAACAATATGAAAATAAACAAAACTAATCCATCTTTGTCAGGAAGAATTTCATTTGCAAAATTTAGTTTTTATATACGTATTTATATTTTACATCAATACATTTTGCAAAAACATATTTAATAATGTGTAGCACCAGGGATGTGTGTGTGTGTGTGTGTGTGTGTGTGTGTGTGTGTGTGTGTGTGTGTGTGTGTGTGTGTGTGTGTGTGTGTGTGTGTGTGTGTGTGTGTGTGTTTGAGCACCTGAATTGCATGGATACGTTTTTCAGTTTAAACTAAGATAGTCAGTCTTTAATAGAAATCCTTTCTTAAAGGCTCGGTATTCTAGCAACGGGGACCTTACTAACGGGGCGGTCCTCTAGCAACTAAATGGAACCTACACAAATGTAACCTGTGAATAATGAACTTTCTATATATATTTACTCCCACTAATTTCGTCTTCCTCTCCCCTTCTTTCCTCTCTCTCTCTCTCTCTCTCTCTCTCTCTCTACCCCAGTTTACTTCGATGCCTGGCTCTAGCAATATCCTTATTGCTTAGCTAATTTATTGGTTAATTCTTTATATAACAATACGCAATACAGTTTGTGGGAAGAGTGTAGAGGTGCAGTCCACTGTGAGTCTCTGCTTTCATCTGTTCATTCGACTTGAATTTTCAAATGACGATTTTTTTTGAGGGGCAAAAATATGTTTGAGATGAGCCAGTCGATGGAGTGATGTTCATGCGAAAGGTGCAACCTGAGTGTGAATGCTGATGATTGCCCGTCTTGTAGTATAAAAAAAATTGCCTTTTTATAAATGGAATGTAGATAACTGGTTCAGAGAACCAACAGGATGATGAATCAGACACCTGTGGAACACATAGGTATCTTTAGTGTGGAAACGTTTCGCCCACCAGTGGCTTCCTCAGTCCAATACAGAGAAAATTGAAAATCAGAAGGACGTTGAAGGCTCTGGTGAAATGAAAGATCCAAACAGGTCAGGTCGAGGTTTTGGACGAGCTGTTTTGCGAAGTCCTCAACTTTGTTCAGAAGTTGGAGGGTATAGAGGCGGGTAGGGGGGGTCATGCTTTCAAAGTGGCGCATACACACGATGATAACGAACGTACGCGTGGCACAGAGTTTTACAGAAAAAAAAATCTGAAACAAGTACGAGATGCGCCTTAATGCTTGAAGTTTGACCACTGTCCTTTTAAAGAGCAGCACATGGTATTACAAAGGTACTATAGGATAGCCTCATCTCTGAGTGCTGTGTCTTTTACAATAATTCTTACTTCGTCTAAAGAAGTGATATGCTGTCTAGAAGCAACCATTATCTGTGTTTCCTCAGTACCAAATGTAGCCAGTCACTGTTTGCTCAAAGTAAATATAGCAGGGTATCACTGAGTGATGAACAGTACCTCATAGGAAGGGCAACAACTAACCCATAATTGGAGACTGAACGTCACATGTGGTGGGTTTCTGTGCGAAGTAGACTTTTATTCTCAGTGCAGTCGTGTATGTCACCAATGGATTCATTGGATGAGTGAAGTAGGTAGCTGAAGTCGACCTCGCTACACTGGGAGCAAAACATAGTTTTTTTTAGTACAGTGGCACCTGTTTGCAACTATCCCTTAATATGTGCAGTGGAAAACATGTTCCATTCTAGTTTTTTTGTAGCTTCTCAGCGACGAACCAATGCCATTCCCGATGAAAAGGCATCCATGGTAGCCATTGGCACTTCACTAGTAACCTGAACTCGTCTAGCGGCGTTATGATCACTTCTGTGAAGCCGCTGATCGATAGGACAAAGCTTAGAGGTAAACAAAAGTCTTTCCATCTACCCACAACAGCAGCCTCCACGGAGCCACCTATCGCTAAATGCTGGTAATCCAACGTGGGATTTTTTTTAGCTGGTAATAAAATACAGAAGATAAACTGGCACTGGAAAGAGTGAGTCCCAGGTGATCCCTGTTAAAGACAGACGAATATATGACAGGTTTAAACTGACACAATCAATAAATAAAAAAAAGCTGACCTACTTCCAGAAATGTTACTGACACGATGGATTGTATGATTATTATTATTATTATTATTACGTTCATGGAGAAAATGTTAGCTCGTTAGGATCAAATATCGCCTGATAAATGGAAGGCACTGAAGTTAGACCTAAGGAAGTCTGAATCCAATTCCTCGGATTGAAAGAGTAAGAGGGAGATCATGGCTCCAATTCCTTGGATTAAGAGATCCACCTAGAAGGGGATTTTTCCCCTGAAGTAAACAATAATAACTTTGTGATAATATTGATAGAATCACCAACAATATGTTAGCTAAAAATGACAAGTGAAACTAATGCAACATTTTTATTGTGGCAACGTTTCGCTCTCCAGGAACTTTGTCACCTCACTAATACCTATATATACCCTTTGTGTCCAATACTTATATATACCCTTTGTGTCCAATACCTATATATACCCTTTGTGTCCTTGTATTGTTTGTAGAAGACTTGACAAAGCGCCTGGAGAGCGAAACGTTGTCATAATAAAAATGTCGCATTAGTTATACATGTGACCTTTCACATAACAAGAATAATTTTTCATTCGCCTCTACCCATTTCTACCCAGTACACTGAAAACGACCTCTGTGGAAAAATAGCAAGTGTAGTGCCAAGCTACGAGAGGGAGAGCCAGCAACTACAGACCAGCGTCACCGGTGTCAATCAACGATGAAATTTACAACAAAATTCTCATAAAAATGCTGGCGTTCTTTGACACGTGTTGCAATGTCGCGTTTCAGCTGATCTGTTGAACCTCTCCACTGTAACACCGGATGTTGATGAACCTCTTCACTATGTGGTACCAGACACTGAATGAACCTCTCCGGTATGTGGTACCCACTTGAGTATCATTGACCGCTACCAGGTAGTGTTAATCCCTCACCGCCTCTATCATCGTACCTTTACCCCTCCCTGTCCCATCTTCAGCTGGTTCCTTACCATTCTTATTTATCGTATTCCTTCTGTCGACATTGTTTACCCTTACAATTACCCTCAGCAGCGTTTCTCTATCTGCCATCCCCCAAAGTAGAATTTTTGTACTTTTCATATTAGTGATTATTATTATTATAATCATAGGGGAGCGCTAAACCTGTAGGATTATACAGCGCATGTGGGGGAGGGATGGAGGCCATTCAGGCTCAATTCAGGGAACTGGAGCACAGATCCAATTCCCTAGATCAAGAGCCCCTCACCAGCGTCAAGGAACCTCCCTTGAGGGGGTTCATATTAGTGAAGTAGCTTCTCAAACTCTTCACTTCCCTGCCTTTCTTATTATGGAAAGCTGTACTTTCACATTTGTTTACACTAGAGAAGAGTCAGTTCGGTAGTATGTAAACCAACACTTTCTTCAATCATCAATGCCCGAGTAACACACATCTTTCTTTGGTATTTCCTAAGTCAGAATTTACTTCCCTTCCTTGCCTAACATTCTTTAGCTACAATGGCTCATTGGCTTCATCCTCTAGTGCGTTTTCCACACTGAATCTTCCTCGCATTTCTTCAATACACCTCTTCAAGAACTATAGTGCACCTCAGCTTTCATTCCGTCCCACTTCTGCCATCAACCTCCTCCCTTCCTTCTCTTTCAGTTCCATACCACAGCAGCAGTCCATGTTCTTTCCTCTAAACCCATCAGAACAAAAAACATTTCCGATTCTACATTATTCATCATCAACGATGTAATTTTCAATTATTTCTCAATATTTTCATGCGTTTACTTCAAACCCAGTCTGTTCTCCATAACCCTCCACTATCGCAAACGCCTTCCAGTCGACCGCAACACCTGGATCGCTTTCCATAAACACCATTCGCAGCTACACCGCCTCCAGAATAGCTTTATGTACACGCTCCGTCGTTCTGCTTCCAGATTCAGCTCGCTGCCTGCAGTTTTTCTCTTATGGCAACCCGTCACCTAACTCACCCAAGCAAAAGAACTCGGTGCATCCTCTGCATGGGTGAAGATTCTTGGTGCCTCGTCACTATTGCTGCGTTTCTCTTCTCTTATTTTCAGTTTACATAAATTTCAACAGAGGGAATTCAAGGCTTTTTAATTGCCTTTACAATGAGTATTTGCTTCAGTGTTCATCATCGTCCTTCTTTTAAACCTTCGCCATGATGTTCAGACACCAGCGCCACTACATGTAGCTGCCCCAGAGACAGCCCGCTAGACCATCTTGAATCTTTTAGTTCCATTGAACCTAGCACTGTACGGAGAAAGAGAGAAAGAGAGAGATAGAGAGAGAGAGAGAGAGAGAGAGAGAGAGAAAGAGAGAGAGAGAGAGAGAGAGAGAGAGAGCAGACAGACAGAGACAGAGAGAGACACAGAGAGACAGACAGACAGACAGACAGACACAGAGAGAGACAGAGAGAGAGAGAGAGACAGAGACAGAGACAGAGAAAATCCACCGACTACAATGGAAAGACAGGTTTCTAGATTATTTCTCGCGATGGAATAAACTATAGTCTACCCATCACTACTCAAGATGTCAACGAGTCTGGCTGGTTCTCTCTCTCCCTACTCTGTGGGTTGCAACCAGGCACTTGCATGGCTACATTGCCTGACGTCCACAAGTCTGAGGAAGAAGTGAAGGGGTGAATGACCCGACTGGCGTATCTAAGCAGGGGCCTTCGCGAGTCTGGTCGCATCATAGGCACCACTCATGCTGAGGGATGTCATGCTGTGCTCTACTGAGATACTGTCTCTCTCTCTCTCTCTCTCGCTTTCTCACTTTAATGCAGAGACGTGAGAGTTGTGCTTGTGAAGTCCCGTTATCAGCGCTTCGTTTATATACATCTTTCTTTTTACCTTCTCTCGGATCCTGCTTCAATTTTTCTCACTAATGTGAAGAGAAACTTCCCAGTATTCTTTCGGAAAAAAATCCCAGCTGACAACTGGGCCACTTGTTCTCCCAGTTGATGTTATTAAATTTTTTTTCCTTGTTTTCCTCATTTATTACCTATGAGACCTTTTCTTCTAGCCTTTTTTTCCTCATTCTATTATTACCTACGAGGACCTTTCCCTCAGCCTTTCCATGTGTTTCCTCACCTGTCATTTTTGTCACCATCCTCGTATCATATACTTTTATTGCTGCCAAGCTAGAACTTGAACTCACAAAGTTTCGCACCAGTAGAGCGAAACGTTAATAAAATAAGAGTCCTTTGTCATCTACTTGTAGGATCATTGCATCTTACATACGTAGACCAGGACTACCGTTTTACTAGTAACTCATAACAGTTAGCTTACTCATGGGTAGACGCTGAACCCATAATGAATCACGAAGCCCCATGAGCATGGGAAGTAATGAGATTTGATCCGAAGGGAAGGTTGTTCCTTTAAATCTTTGGATTAATTAAGTGTCCTTCATCAGACCCACTTTACCCAACTTTTCGCTATTTCGTATCAATGTCAACATGATGTTCAGACGATGTCAAGGGGAGTCGTAAGAGGCCGGGTTGCATGGATGAGAGTTTGCAATCTGCTGTATTTCTATTGTCGTTGCACGGATGGGAGGTTTGCAGTCTGTTGTCTTTCTACTGTTGTTGCAATTTTATCTTTTGATCATATTGTTGTTGCTGTAGTTTTGTTGTTCTCTTTGTCATTGTTGTTGTTCTTGCTTATATTGTTGTTGATTTAGGATTAGAGGGATGAGTTGGAGGTGGTGGATAGACGTGGTTGATGTGGTGGTGATGGTTGAGTTTACTTGGAGGTGGTGGTGGTGTTGTGGTAGAGAAGGTGGAGATGGTGGGGGTAGTGGAGATGGTGGTTATGAAGGTTATACCGTTAATAAAGATGGTGGTGGTGGTGGTGGTGATGGTTGTAATAATAGTAGTGATATTAATGGTGGTAGTAGTGGTTGTGGTGTTGCTGGCGTTCATGTCTGTGGTAGTGGTGGTGGTGGTGGTGGTTCCGGTGGAAGTGATGATAATAGTGGTTGTGGTGGTAGTGGTAGTAGTGATGGTAGTAGTGATGGTAGTAGTGATGGTAGTAGTGATGGTAGTAGTGGTGGTAGCAAGGGTTGACCAAGGGATGACAAACTCACTGGACTACGATGGTCTAACTCGTAATTATCGTGTTCTTCTGAGTCATTTATCCGTTGTAAATATTTTATGGAGCGCATTACGAAAATGTAGCAGCGGCGGCGACTGTAACTGTAACTCAGGGTACTGTAATTGATCCAGTAATTACTGTAATAATAAAAGTAGAAGCAGATGTAGAAGTATAGGTAGCAGTTAGAGTATATTTGTGGCAGAAGTTGTAGCAGTGGTGGTAGTTGTAGTAGTAATAATAGTAGTGGTGCTGGAGGTGACAGTAGTTATGGTAGTGGTGGTGGTGGTGGTAATAGTAGTAGTAGTGGTGGTGGTAGTGCTGGTGGTGGTGGAGGCGACTGCAATAGCGATAGCAGTGGTGACAGAAGTGGTGGTAGCAGTGCGGCGTTGGTGCCAGTAATAATAATGGTGGTAGTGGTGGTGGTAATAGTTGTGGAAGTGCTTGTTGTAATAGTGGAGATAGTAGCAATAGTAGTGGTAGTAGTAGTAGTGGAGATAGTAGTAATAGTAGTGGTAGTAGTAGTAGTAGTGGAGATAACAGTGGTAGTAGGGGTGAGTAATGGTAAAAGTGGTAATATTAATAGTAGTTTTGGTGGTAGTAGCAGCAGCAGTAATAATAATAATAGTGGTAGTGGTCTTGAAAGTAGTTGTGGTGGTAGTAGTAGTGATGGTGGTAATAGTAGTAGTGATGGTAGTAGTGATGGTAGTAATAATAGTAGTAAAATTATTAGTAATAATAGTTGTAATGCTAATAATAAAAGCAGTTGTAATAGTAAAGCAATATTAATACTAGCAGTCATAAAATTATTAGTAATGGCCGTAGTAATAACACTAGTAATAATAACAACAGCAAACCACTATGCGGGTGGGGCTAAAACTCATGGCAAGTGAATCGTGAAACTCCATGAGTTCTAACCCCACCAGTATCCTGGTTTGTTTACAATAGTGATATTAACAAAAGCAATATTAGTAATAGTAATAGCAGCTGTTGAATCCAAGCTATCAGTCTCCTCCCGTACTAAATATTACAGTACAAAAACACATCTTATGAACAAATTCCTGAAGACAGTACACGCATCATGAAGCGGTACACAGAAATAATTAAATCTAATCAAAACAAACGGCAATGAACGTTCTTTAACTTCAAACTGATTAGCTTAATAATTGAATTAATATTTACAAAAGACGGTGCTAATATAATTTTTTTTGTTCACATTATCGTGAACGCAGCATTAAGAGCCAAGATGGAGTGTTGGGGATCAGTGGTTTGTTTACGAGGTTTGAAACTTAGCGACTACACGAGGGTCCTTATAGTTGTATGACTATTGTAAATCACCAGTCAAGGATCCAAGGAGCCAACCAGTGGTTTCTTCAGTCCAATAGAGAGAAGAACGGTGGAAGATGAGGGGAAAGTTTGAGGTAATCAGTCCCACAGCCTGGAGTCGATGTGTTCAGTCCATCAGTCTTGAGATGGACACATCGACTGAAGAAGCCACTGGCCGGAGAAACCTTTCCAAAATTAAGATTCCCAGATGTTGCCCAAGTGTCTCATTCTTCAACTTCTCGACTTTCTATGCCGTTCACATATGTTTGAAGTTCATACATAGTGAGACACAGACCCTTCAGTGTAAACAGACTGTTGCTCTAAGCGCAGGTAGATCCATACAACAGTCTTCTAGATAAGCAAAGCTCTGATTTTCCTAAAATTCTACAATTTCATCCTCTTCGTACAGCAAAAATGACATTATTAAAAGCATCACCAGAAATACTTTGATTTACGAAATACATCAACACCTGTTTCTCAAAAAAAAAAAAATCTAAACTGCATTAAAAATATGACATGAAACACTGCCTATGATACAATACGTCCATGACTTTTGAAAATACTTCGAAAAAAAAAGGTCAGGAAAATTTCGACACATAATTGAAATTAAACTTTAAAATAACAGAGGAATAAAATCACGTATGCTAACCCAGTGTATATATATACACTGTGAGGTGTATGTCTATGTTAATTTTGTTTTAATTTCTATTTTACGGGTCAAAGTATTCTGGACTGCTTGTGAACAGGTTACACGCAGCCTTAATGAGCCTCGCGTAGTAGATAAGCTTCAAACCCTATTAATGAACAGTGATGCTAACATCGGTTATACGTGGGTAAACAATATATAGAAATCCGTCTGCCCTGGACACCCACGTTTTATTTTCCTAGATCGCTAAAGATACATCTTTTTAAAAATATTTTGTTCATATTTCATTCACATTAAAAGATGTAATCAATATTATTATTATTATTGTTTCTACAATATAATTATATGTTCATGGAAATCACTAAGCGTGTGAGGATTATTCAGCGTAACAGAAGAAGGGAGAGGGAGCTGGTAGAGGGAAAGAGGTGGTGTAGAAGCGAGCACAATAGTGAGTGGAAGGGTCTCACTCTGTGTAGCAAAAAGTAAGCCGCAAAAATGACACATTAAAAGCATTATGGAAAAACTAATCTACGGAAAGAACGAACCAGGAGTGAGAACCTCATGGGGAGAGAGAGAGAGAGAGAGAGAGAGAGAGAGAGAGAGAGAGAGAGAGAGAGAGAGAGAGAGAGAGAGAGAGAGAGAGAGAGAGAGTGAGAGAGAGCGTAGCGGGCTGAAGCAACATGCATCGTTTTAATCACAATAAAAAAAATATCACCATAACCTACAACGGTATAATAACCCAATTAACTATTTAAACGTAATCATCAAGCCATTCACGAAGCAGAAAAAAACTACAACGTAATTCCCCGGAGACTTGTTCACCTCGCCCCGTCTGCAAGACTTCCACTCGCTCTGCCAACACCTTAAGAGCGCTTAATATATGAAAGACAATCTGGCACTTAGGGAAGAAATTATCTAATATATTTATGAGAAGCGGTAAGCCCGTGGGGGTCATAGAGCGCCAGGGGAATGGGAGATGATCAGGTTTGATCTTACGAACGACAGGATAGCACCATTTCCTTGGATCAAGGGGAAACGCCAGTCAGTTTTTAGAAAACTGTCAGATTTAAATGGAACGCTCTCTCCTCCTGCTGCAGTTCCACAAAGGCACAGAACCAACCAGTGTGAACAACAACTTGTGTCTGTTCTCCACACACTTGTGTCTGTGTCTCCACACACTTGTGTCTGTGTCTCCACACACTTGTGTCTGTCTCTCCACACACTTGTGTCTGTCTCTCCACACACTTGTGTCTGTCTCTCCACACACTTTGTTCCCATGTTCTGTCTCTCCACACACTTGTGTCTGTCTCTCCACACACTTGTGTCTGTCTCTCCACACACTTGTGTCTGTCTCTCCACACACTTGTGTCTGTCTCTCCACACACTTGTGTCTGTCTCTCCACACACTTGTGTCTGTCTCTCCACATACTTGTGTCTGTCTCTCCACATACTTGTGTCTGTCTCTCCACACACTTGGGTCTGTCTCTCCACACACTTGGGTCTCTCCACACACTTGTGTCTCTCCACACACTTGTGTCTCTCCACACACTTGTGTCTCTCCACACACACTTGTGTTAGTTTACGTCATTTCATCCACCAGCAATTCCTCAGGTATATAATGCACAAAACGCTAGAATAATTTTTTTCCCATTTTTGTTTGCATAATAACGTTTACCATTATGAATTTGTTGCCATCAATACCAATTTTTAAGAATCTTAACAATTTGTTACTCTCAATTCCAAGCTGCCGCTGTTATGAAACGAGGCTTCAAACAGAGATAAATAAAAAAACTTATGAAACGAGGTTTCTAGTAGAGATAAATAAGACTAATGAAACGAAGCTTCAAGCAGAGTTAAATAAGGTTGTTACGAAACGAGGCTTCAAACAGAGATAAATAAGACTTATGAAAGATGGCCTCAGGCAGAAATAAATATGGCTGTGGCCGCTGTTATGAAGCGAGCTTCAAGCAGAGACAAATGTGGCTCAAACTAAACTTAACTGTATTCACTTTTTTTTTAACTTTCTTATATACAAATTATTCATTCGATGTTTCATAGCCCTTATGAAATTAGATTGGATACTGAATATATCTTATGGTTCATATGAAATGTTTATAATATTATATTTATATTATTCGTATTACAATTGGTAGTAGTTGTCAGACAGGGTGAACATTACGTGTCAAGAGGAAAGTGAACAGGACGTGTCAAGAGGAAAGTGAACAGGACGTGTCAAGAGGAAAGTTAACGGGACGTGTCAACAGGAAGGTGACCAGGGTCAGAGATATTTCATACGCGTTCTTGTTGTCCAGTTGGCTTTACTGCCTTCGTCTAGGATATGTATCAGCCCTCAGGTAACGTCCATTATAACAAGGTCTCTGTGTGTTATGGAGTCTTAGGCTCCAGGATATTATAGCATTATTCACCAGGGATAGTGTCTAGTGCTTAATTTGGGTGGCAGAGCCTGCGGTGCTTTCCCAGGCTGTGCTGTTACACGCCTAGAATGTACTTTTACTAGACATGTACTCGAATATTATTGATTGGCTCTGGGAATTTCTCTATTTATGTATATTCTGTGTATGTCATTTTAAAATTGTCTGTTATATACACAGTCGAAGAGTTTCGAGGGGGAAGGAGTTGGTGGGGGATGGGGAGAGTTGTTGGGGTATGGGGAGAGTTGCTGGGGTATGGGGAGAGTTGGTGGGGGATGGGGAGAGTTGTTGGGGTATGGGGAGAGTTGGTGGGGGATGGGGAGAGTTGGTGGGAGATTTAGAGAGCTGTTTGGGGATGGAGAATAATGGATAAACGATAGTAGATAGAAGATGAGCTCTAGTGACTTGGTAAAGGCCTCTGACATTGACTTGATAAAATCATTACACCATCATAAGGGAGTTGAGCTAGAGTTCAAGGCAGACACGTAGGTCTGAAATTTGTCCACAAACACTTTTCATTTTAGGGGCCACAGTGGTGCTCGTGCTAACCTCTCTAGCTGTATAGAAATATCAGTAGGGGAGGAGGGGGGCCTCCCTCACAAATTGGGGGAAATCCAGAGGTAAGTTCTAGCTCTTGGTTCTCGAGTTATAGGTCAAACGTTCTTTAGTAATTACAATAATTGAGCAAGAGATGGTGGGATAGAAGATTTATTGTCATCACCGGCGTTGATATTTTTTTTCCTTCTCCAGGACTGCAGGACACGCCCACCTAGTCTCCAATACTCTCATCTCCCGCATCCCCCCACCCTCTCTCCAGCAGTCCCAGAATGCCAACCGATCTCCAACACCACCGCCGCCACCACCCAGTCAACAGTACGTTCACCCATTACTCAGTACGCCCACCCAATTCCTAGCACGTCGTCTCAATCCCCAGAACGCCAACCCCGTCCCTTGCACGCCCATCCAATTCCCAGGACTCCCATGTCTTACACTTCAAGGTTTCTATTATACGGGAACACCTACACCTTCTCCCATACGCCCACACCCTCTTATAAGCCCACAACTTTTCTCATACGCCCACATGTTCTCTCATACGCCCACATCTTCTCTTACACGCCCACACCTTTTCTCATACGACCACACCTTCCCCCACACGCCCACAATTTACTCCACACACCCACACTTTCCCCCACACGCCCACACTTCCCCCCACTCCCACCCATGCGCCTCAAACATGGTAAATAAAACATGATAAAAAAAAAAACGAACCCCTGATTCCGGATGCTCAGGTCAACCGTTACTTAAATTCTAAAATTATTAATATTTTTAGAGAGAGTAGTAGGTAGGAGTGTCACGTGACCTTCTTTGACCTCCAGACCCGTGTGACCTGGGCCTGGCTACCTGTCAAGAGGTCACGAAAATGGTTATGATGAGGAAGAGGAGGCTGAGGATGATTGCTATGAGGAATGACGGTAGATTCACATTCTGAGTGCAGCAATTGTGGGCAGCTTGAGTGAATTTAGAGATCTCACTGACACACTTTCCCCGGGCTTAAAGTAGGGGTGACGGGGAGGGAGAGAGGGAGGGAGAGAGAGAGAGAGAGAGAGAGAGAGAGAGAGAGAGAGAGAGAGAGAGAGAGAGAGAGAGGAGAAAATTGGTTTGAGTAATTACCCACAACAGGAATCTCCACACACAAGACTGTCTACAAATGTAAAAAGTTTGACACGAGAATGAGGTGAGAACTGCGAGGCATGATGAACCTGGAGGAAGCACTCCAAGAACTAGAGCTCATTCCACTAGGACTAGAGCTCATGTCACTGCAATTAGAGTTCTTCCCACAAAGAAATAAAGATCATGCCACCTAGATCTAGAGCTCATGTCACCCAGAACTAGAGCTCATGCCACTAGAACTAGAGCTCATGCCACTAGAACTAGAGCTCATGCTACAACTACAGCTCATGCCACCCGGAACTAGAGCTCTTGCTACTAGAACTAGAGCTCATGTCATTACAACTAGAGCTCATGCCACTACAACTAGAGCTCATGGAGGAACAGAGAGGAAGAAAGCAAACATGATCAAGACATACAAAATACTTTCAAGCATAGTGCAGAAAATGGTGGACTACAATGGAATGCTTCGGAATGCGTAAATACATATCGAGACGGAATATGGAATTGAGCCATGAAGTTCCACAAAGGCCTACATAACACCACTGTTAATTATTCAACTAAACCGAGGTAGGTAATTGGTACTGTAATTTCTTTTTAATTTCACGAAGACTACTGAAGACAGTGGAATGCTTCAAGGTGTACCACGACGGTAATGAAGAAAGAGACAGAGGAGCATAGCAAGCTGCTATTATGATAAGGTATTCTGATAATATTCCAATTAACGAAAATCTCTGGTGGTTATTGTGACACTTGTCCCATCTCCAGGTACCAGAAATGAGAACTTTCTCGGACCCCACATCTCATCGCCAGGTTTCAAGAAGACAAACACATGAGTGCAAAAATCAACTAAATCTCCAGCTAGTGCTCAGAAAATAGCAACTAGTGTCCCCTGGGTGGACAGAGCTCCTGCTCTTATTCTCTTCCTCTTCAAAACTCCAGCACCTCCACTAGAAACTTCAAACACAAAGCGGTTAGACAACTTTTGACAATTCTGCTGTCAACCCACGATTCTTATCATTTCTTAACATCATAACCCATTCCTTCTTTCCTTTCTTCCAACCTTTTACATGGCCACAAGCACGTCAGACATTAAGAGGGGCCAAGAGCTGGATTTCATCCCTTGCAAACTTAAGTACTGTGGCAATTACACTGGGGAAAAAAAAGCACTTGATTGGATTTTATTACAGTATTCGAGTGATAATTTGGGAATATTTATCAAATTACTTTCTTGACAAACAATAACATATTTGTGATTTCCGAGAGCAACGTGTTCCTGTCTTCAGTGTTTACTGACCGTAGACAATGAGTTACTATACACAGGGACTCGAACATTGGTCCCAGCACGTTGCAACCACTTAGCTACAGAAGTTACAACCAGCACTTATGCACCATGCTTGTATCAATGGCAGATCACTTGAACCCATGGCAGGTGAGTCCACAGGTTCAAACCCCCACACCCGTTCCGTGATTTGTTACTACGATTTCGTGAGTCATGTAGCAGCGGCACACCGTCTATTTCTCTGTTTATTCACGTTCATTACGCCTTACTTTGAATTTATGGATTATATGGCTTTAACAGGTATGAAAATGCCTGTGCCATGAATGCTTCTGTTACTGTGGGATGAGGCAGTAGGGTCGCAGTTGGCACCCAGCTGACACAACCATGTCACACCAGTGCTGGTTGCAAAATCATTATATTCTAAGCTCCTTCCCTTTATTTATTTCACATTTACAAATCTCCTCAAACATTCAAAAGCTCTTCTTGTTTCAGTGCATCAAATTTCTTTAGTTTCTAAACGATTTTGACTAAAATTTTCAATCTCAAATATAAAATTCAGTTCTTTGTATCTTAGTTTTTTAATGATATATAAAACTTACTTTCATCCAAAACATTTTTCGTTTATTTTAAAATAGTATGTGAGGTTTGGGTAACAATTCTAGAATGTTGGTATTTTTTTTTTCAAGAATTTCGTACTCAAAACTTTTAGCAATGAAACCTAGAGAGACTTCACTGCTGGCTTTTATTTTGATCTGGGCAGCCACACAAACATTTTGTATTCATGCTTAGCAGTGACGCAGCTGAAGTGCATCATTTAAAAAAAATACGGCAAAAAAAAACAAAAGTAACATTTGAAAATGCAGTATTTTACACAACCCGCACATAGGTGAGAGAAACGTGCGACGACGTTTCGGTCCAACTTGGGCCTTTTACAAGTCACACTAACTGCGATTTGTAAATGGCCCAAGTCTCGTATTGTTCCAGTCACGGTATTGTTCCAGTCACGGTATTGTTCCAGTCACGGTATTGTTCCAGTCACGGTATTGTTCCAGTCACGGTATTGTTCCAGTCACGGTATTGTTCCAGTCACGGTATTGTTCCAGTCACGGTATTGTTCTAGTCACGGTATTGTTTTACTTTGTTCTTTATGAAGTATTTTACAAAGGATACTGAACTAATAGAGCTTTGTAGTCAGCTTCACGAATATTTAATCAGTTCAGCTTCATGATGTGCACTTCTAGCGGCTCGTAACATCCGTCTGATACTTCTGCTCATTTCACGTATTGGCCAACATGCCTGGTGTGATCTTCTCCCATGCCATCATGTATTCTAGCATGGGGTGTAAATTGCAGCAACCGGTATTTGCAGAGCATAATCCTTCACATACCCCTCCCCCCGGGCCACAAAAAGTATAAAAACAAGATATCTGATATATGGGAAGCGTGGAAGCTAGGTGACGAGGGAAGCGTGGAAGTTAGGTGACGAGGGAAGAGTGGAAGTTAGGTGACGAGGAAGCGTGGAAGCTAGGTGACGAGAGAAGCGTGGAAGCTAGGTGACGAGGGAAGCGTGGAAGCTAGGTGACGAGAGAAGCGTGGAAGCTAGGTGACGAGAGAAGCGTGGAAGCTAGGTGACGAGAGAAGCGTGGAAGCTAGGTGACGAGGGAAGCGTGGAAGCTAGGTGACGAGGGAAGCGTGGAAGCTAGGTGACGAGGGAAGAGTGGAAGCTAGGTGACGAGGGAAGCGTGGAAGCTAGGTGACGAGGGAAGAGTGGAAGCTAGCTGACGAGGGAAGCGTGGAAGCTAGGTGACGAGGGAAGCGTGAAAGCTAGGTGACGAGAGAAGCGTGAAACTAGGTGACGAGAGAAGCGTGGAAGCTAGGTGACGAGGGAAGCGTGGAAGCTAGGTGACGAGGGAAGCGTGGAAGCTAGGTGACGAGGGAAGCGTGGAAGCTAGGTGACGAGAGAAGCGTGGAAGCTAGGTGACGAGGGAAGCGTGGAAGCTAGGTGACGAGGGGAAACGTGGAAGCTAGGTGACGAGGAAGCGTGGAAGCTAGGTGACGAGGAAGCGTGGAAGCTAGGTGACGAGGGAAGCGTGGAAGCTAGGTGACGAGGAAGGTGGAAGCTAGGTGACGAGGAAGCGTGGAAGCTAGGTGACGAGGAAGCGTGGAAGCTAGGTGACGAGGAAGCGTGGAAGCTAGGTGACGAGGAAGCGTGGAAGCTAGGTGACGAGGAAGAGTGGAAGCTAGGTGACGAGGAAGCGTGGAAGCTAGGTGACGAGGAAGCGTGGAAGCTAGGTGACGAGGGGAAACGTGGAACCTAGGTGACGAGGAAGCGTGGAACCTAGGTGACGAGGAAGCGTGGAAGCTAGGTGACGAGGAAGCGTGGAAGCTAGGTGACGAGGGAAGCGTGGAAGCTAGGTGACGAGGGAAGCGTGGAAGCTAGGTGACGAGGGAAGCGTGGAAGCTAGGTGACGAGGGAAGCGTGGAAGCTAGGTGACGAGGGAAGCGTGGAAGCTAGGTGACGAGGGAAGCTAGGTGACGAGGGAAGCGTGGAAGCTAGGTGACGAGGAAGCGTGAAGCTAGGTGACGAGGGAAGCTAGGTGACGAGGGAAGCGTGGAAGCTAGGTGAAGAGGGAAGCGTGGAAGCTAGGTGACGAGGGAAGCTAGGTGACGAGGGAAGCTAGGTGACTAGCCACCACCAATACTCCACCTACCAGGAAACTTAGTTAAGATAATTATGCACCTGCACACGTCCGTGTGCAGGTGCACCGTCTTGCCTCTATATGATGCCTGGCTGCAACTCTTCTAACTGAAGGACTGCATAATTCGTGATATTTGGCTCTGCAAGAAAAATTGCCTCTTAACCTGTCGTGCACGAGGCCACAGCAACCCTGGACTATCAAGCTCGTGTTTACGAATTTCATGTGGGTTTTCGGACCATCATATTCGCACATGGTGCTGGTCATCTCTTCCAGACACGTGAAATGGGGCTTTATCATAGAATAAAACCCTGTTTAGGCTGTTACTGGCCTCATCAGTCGAGTTCACTGTGGAACATGCAAACTCGTAGTGCTGGGGTTTGGCATTCTGTTCTAAGGCCAGGGACTAATTGCACTTCATTTGGGTGAAGTCGTAATCTCTTGTATACGACTCTGTGCGCAGTTGATCATGGTAAATGAAATTCACGCGAAGCACATCGAAGAGATTTCATTGGACTGCGTTGAATGCCTCCTGGATGCCATCAACAGTCTCCCAGGAAACAAATCGGCAACTACATACATGTGCTCGCGCGAGCGTCCGCGCGCACACTGCATCGCTTCAGTACTGCACTTTGTAAAAAATAAAATCATTTGTGTTAATTAAATGTTTTCATGAGTTTATATATATATATATATATATATATATATATATATATATATATATATATATATATATAAAACTAATGAAAAATATACATGAGAGAGATCGAGTCAGCAGGACTCGATACTGCTACTGGGCCCCAGTAGCAGTATCGAGTCCTGCTGACTGCGATCTTCTCTGTATATACCCGCTTGTTTCTGCGCGGTGCATTGATAGTATATAATATATATATATATATATATATATATATATATATATATATATATATATATATATATATATATATATATGTTACAAAACTCGTCTTCTCAGAACGTCTCCAGAGCATACTAGAGAGTTGGGTAATTTATCCCCGTCTAACAGTTGGCCTGTTTCCGGTTTTGTAACAAGAAGTTGTAATATAAGAATTCGGGATCACAAACCAAATAGATAAAATTTAAGATCTTTACTAGTAAAGTTGTCTAGCAGAATATGTGTACAAAGTTAAAATTTTGGACATAAATAAGGAGTCAAGCTCCCACACTTCTCTTGGTATGTACATTTTTGTATAATTGCTTTAACCATAAGAATCTATTTCAACCGATATATTAATATAGAGAAATCAAAATGATAGATTTAGACAAAGTACTATCTTCCTCCAGCCCGTCTTAGAATAATACCGAACACAAAGCAACACAAAAGGGCCGACAAGGCAGATTCAGTTAGCTGAACCAACAAATTCACCAGAGTAAGAGACAACTCGAAAATGACCCTTGAGAGAGGAAATCAACCGCCAGATAGAGGGCTAGATGTGTCTCCTAAGAGAGGCCAGCAGGTAACTGCGTGAGGCCAACCCAGCAGCCCAACACTGGGGTCTACCTCGGTATGATGACGTGACTCACAGTGGTACGGCAGAGACGCCGGCAGGTAAACAAGGTAGCCGATAGTTAGCTAACTCACGAAGAGTGAGCACCATAATATGTAATATCCTACCTTATGACATAGCTAAGTACGTAGGGCATATAATAATATAACGCAAAACATCTCCATTTTAGCTATCTAATGAAAATCTTCGCGATATAAAATTAAGTGAAAGGAAAATATATACAAACATTAATTATTAACATATTAACATTGGGTCTGAGCAGAGGGCGCAACACACACACACACAATATATATATATATGTCGTGCCGATTAGGTAAAACTGGTCAATTAGCAAGAACTCATTTAAAAGGAAGTCCTTTCTAAAATTTTCTCTTATACGTTTAAAGATATATTTTTTTAATTTATGTTAATGTAAAAATTTATATTTTTGTACCAAGAGAAACTTTGAAAACCTACCTAACCTTATTACAACAAGCGCAATTTAATTTAGCCTAACCCAACTAAATATATTTTAGATAAGTTAACATTAATTTAATAATAAACAAACACAATGAAATATATTTTTTTTCGTTATGTTCAGAATGATTTTGGCGAAATTATTGCATACACAAATTTTCACTTGTCTTATATGGCAAGGTGAGCGTTGCTATTTAAGCCAAAATCGCAAGTTTTACCTAATCGGCACGACATATATATATATATATATATATATATATATATATATTATATATACCGTCCGAATAAGTAAAATTGGTCAATTAGCAAGAACTCATTTAAAATTAAGTCATTTCTAAAATTTTCTCTTATATGTTTAAAGATATATTTTGTTCATTTATGTTAATGTAAAAATCAATAATTTTGTACCAAAAGAGTCTTAGAACTAAACGTACCTAACCTTATTATAACAAGCGCAATTTAGTTTAGCCTAATCCAACAAAATATATTTTAGATAAGTTAATAATAATTTAATAATAAAATAAGCAATGAATATTTTTATTAGGTTCAAGAATGATTCTTAGGAAATTATTGCATACAAAAATTTTCGCTTGCCATATTCGGCAAGAAAGAGCGTTGGTATTTAAGCAAATCTAAGTTATACGAAGAACCAAATAAAATATATATAATATATATATATATATATATAATATATATATATATGTATATATAGTATATATATAAAACTAAATATATATATATATAGTCGTGCCGATTAGGTAAAACTGGTCAATTAGCAAGAACTCATCTAAAATTAAGTCCTTTCTAAAATTTTCTCTTATACGTTTAAAGATATATTTTTTCATTTATGGTAATGTAAGAATTTATAATTTTGTACCAAGAGAAACTTTGAAAACCTACCTAACCTTATTACAACAAGCGCAATTTAATTTAGCCTAACCCAACTAAATATATTTGAGATAGTTAACATTAATTTAATAATAAACAAACACAATGAAATATATTTTTTCGTTATGTTCAGAATGATTTTGGCGAAATTATTGCATACACAAATTTTCACTTGTCTTATATGGCAAGGTGAGCGTTGCTATTTAAGCCAAAATCGCAAGTTTTACCTAATCGGCACGACATATATATATATATATATATATATATATATATATATATATATATATATATATATATATATATATATATATATATATATATATACGAATGTGTAAATTGTTGTTCACAATCAAACTGAAGCAGCCCTGTCATAATAAAGACTACTGCAGCTATTTTAAAGGGTACAAGCTTTGCAAGCGAGACAGCTCTAGCCTTTTAGCTGTGAATGCACTTTACTCGGGTGAGTTTCTCCTAACAGGTCCCATCTCACCAACTGGCAAACGTCTCGACCCGCAGAGCCTTCACATTGTATTGACTCTCCCACCTGCTGTCCTTTAATTTTCACTTAACACTGTGGCAAAATTATAACTGACCAATATAGCCTGTATGACCTAAACTGTTCAACTTCCTGGAGATGTCATGTTAGACACGATGAAGACAACGAGATCATCAAAAGACTCCTTGCTTCTACCCGGTCCCCAAATGAGACTGAACGTCAATCTTTATTGCCCAAAAACCTACGTACACTTGCCAGACGCCCTAACGGAATCAATTATATTCCTGGAAGAACGGTAGACTGCTGGTACGGGACTATACTCGTGCATCTACATTTGTTCACAAATACATTACATTTATTGCTGGCTAGAAGGGTGATACTGTTGATCAAAGCGAAGATCACCAGCTCAACAAGTACAGGAACTTGGACCACCGCCGGAGACCCGAGGGCTACCATTTTTCTCTTCCAGTGTCTCACTGTATCGATCCAGAGAGGAAATGCCTCCAGCATCTTGGGTTCTCGGCCGGCGTCTGAGGAGCTCGAGACGATCAACAACTTATATTTAATTTGCATATAGTCAGTAATTTTCCATGCTTGTAAATTCCTCAACAAAACTACCAATATATATATATATATATATATATATATATATATATATATATATATATATATATATATATAAAAACACACACACTTGACGTGTGTTCAACCAGCTGAGCTTCGGAGAGTCACCTCATGTTATCGCAGAGTCACCTGGGATCACTGCACACTAAGTGATAACAGGCAGGTACAACTACCCCTCAGCCACTAAGCCTTGCAGACTCTTCCAGTAGCATCAGGAAGGTAGTCTTATTGGCTCCTGTAGTGATATAAGGAAGTTAAGAGCATTGCAAGTTATTCAGTCATAACAGAATTCACACCAGGGTACACCATAGGGTTACAGAGACGTACCTTCATATATCAACATAGACATAACCAGCCTTAGGATTCTTTAGAACTCCAAGCTTTAATTTTCCATAATTGTCTCTAAAAGTATTAGAAAACAAGTTCTAGCACAAACCATGACATACTTGACACATCTCCAGGTACCAGAGAAGCAGCTTGGTAAACACAGACCTTTAGTGGAAGGTGTAACGCAGGCAGGTATGTGGACAAGACACAGGTATGCAGAATATGAATTTACTTGGACAATGTTTCGCTCTAAGCTCTGCTTAAAACGAAACATTGTTTTTCATGCATATATTTTCGTCGACACACAACTTGTAACGAAAATCTCACATCATGAAAGAAACAAATTTTTGAGATGAGCTGGAGACTGAACCGGCGTCCTTGCAAATGCAAATAAACCAACCATAGATCTTTCAGACCATGTCTAACAATACTTTCTATGCAACTCGGCATTAGATAAAACAATACCAGGGCAATACAAATCTAGCCGTAGTAACATACCGTACATCTCTAGGCATTTCGGAGCCACCACATCCGCAATGCCACGGATTTAAAACCCAGCACTAAGACAGGCCTGGTGCCACCTGACACCTCGTACGACTCTGACCAAGGAACACACACAAGCTCTCACCACCAGGCGTGTTTACACAGACCGCAGCAACCAGTCTCTAACCCCCATGGCACCCATCATCAGGCCGTTTGATCTTTCTACACGAAGCGTAAGGGAAGACCTTAAAAAATATTCAAAGTCGTATTCCAGAACTCTAGATAGATAAGAAATCTATTATTATATGTGCGTGGAGAAAGAATGCTTAGAAAAAATATTCTTTCTATTTTTTCTATTTTTTTTTAACAGAGGGCTAACGAGAAATGACATTAATTATTTAAGAGCAAAATGACATAGTGGGGCTGTTTTTTCGCGATGCTACTAAAAACTGTCAGTTTTAGACGACTTTAGGATGGCATAGTTGGAATACAAGTTTAACTTCTTTTTTATACTCTCTTTCTCGTTCTCTCTTTTCTCTCTCTTTGTCCATTTGTGTTTTTCGCTCTCTCCTTCCTCAGCATTCTCGTTAATCCCTCTCCTTCACAACCCGCTACCCCCCTACGCCTGCACACGTCACCTCAAGGACCAACTTCTTCCCCTCCCAAGTTGTTGACCAACAAGGATGAGGGAATTTCCTTTTCCCAGCGTTCAGCACTTTGTTGTTTTCATACATTGTGGTGCAGCGAGGCGGTGGTCGCTACTTTCATAAGGAGTCTGCCGCTGCAGCAGATTACTCGGATCCTCCTGGACACAAACAACTTTTTAATTAATTTCTAATTTTCCCACAGGTGTGTTCGTGTGCGTGTGCGTGTGTGGGGGTGGGTTGTCTGTGGGGGTGTCTGTGTCTGTCTGTGTCCATGTATTGCAATCATTGCTACATTCAGAATTCCGTGGAAGTAAGAGGCAATAAGTCACGGTATTTCAGGGTCAATGGAAAAGGTGTCAGCATTCGTGGCGGCTGCGTGTCATCAACGTAGACAGTGACGGCGTGTCAGTAACAGTGGGTTAATGGTAGCATGTCAGTGGTAGCATGTCAGTGGTGGCACAGTCAGTGGTAGCATGTCAGTGGCAGCGTCATTCAACAGCGGCGGCTGTCATAAAAACCATTAACAGCAGTGCATACCAAGACCATAATAGCTTCAAAGTCACAGGTGACAAGTCACAACAAATTCTGAGAGAAGAGTAAACTTCCCTGCTGGTTAATCGAACAAGAGGGATGCTGGGCTCTTAGGCAAAGCCTCTCAAAGCGCAGTTGTTTGGAAGAATGATGCTTGTAGCTCGTTGGTGGCTCTTTTTGGTGTTTTGTCTGGGGCTATGGTATTGGCAGATTGGGAATTTGGAGGTTTGTTTTGGTTGGGAGTCTTGAGTTAATATGGTGTTAGGTGTTCACTGTGGGTTAGAGATTATTGGGGGATGGAATCTGTAGCGTAACTTTGGACTGGGCAATAACTTTGGATGGAGTAGTGACTTTTTTATTAAACAAAAATTGAATACATCTGCATTGCACTGCTATCCTATTTTGTATGACAGTTAATCTGTGCGAGAAGTGATGATAATGGAGAAGGGAGGGAGAAATGAGAATGAGAGGAGTGATGAAGGAAAAGGGAGGAACCACAGGGCTTCGTTCTGCAAATATTAACTCCAAGGGCAGAAGTGTATTTTCCTTAGCTAACATTTACATGGGCACAGCAAAATCAATCACTATTGTCACAATCACAATCCCTGTAGTTGGGGTTGTAGCCAGCAACAGCTTTGAGAGCATTTAGCCTATCTTATTCAGCTGTGGTATGGTGGATTTCTTATATAGTTGTGGTATGGTGGATTTATTGAAGGGTACGTCTACACCAAGGGTACCAAGACTCTTCAGCTCATCAACCCTTTCATGAAGCTTCAGATTGTTCATCGACCCCCAAACATTTAATATATGAAAATAATTTAATAAACAGTATTTTAACTAATAGTATTACGAATAATAATAATAATAATAATAATAATAATAATAATAATAATAATAATAATAATAATAATAGATACAAATAATAATAATAATAATAATGACTATAAAAAATAGGTAATATTTAATATATAAGATTTAACATATCCTTTTTTATTGAAACTGCTGATATCATTAATTGTAACTATGACCCCCCAGTCATCTATTGACCCCTTCGAAAGTCCAATCGACCTTTAGGGATCGATAATGACCGCTTTGGGGAGCCCTGGTCTACACCAAGATATCTTCAGGATTTAATTAACGTATCCTCCAATAATCCACCATACCACAACGAAAAAAGAAATGTAAAGATAAGCTATATGTTCTGACTGCTTCCACATTATCCATGTGAATATTGAGAAGCATTCCAACAGTCTCTTCTTTCCTTCCTTCCGTACCTCCTTCCTTTCTTCCCTCTCTCTCTCTCTCTCTCTCTCTCTCTCTCTCTCTCTCTCTTCTCTCTCTCTCTCTCTCTCTCTCTCTCTCTCTCTCTCTCTCTCTCTCTCTCTCTCTCCCTCCTATAATAAAAGTGACAATAACCACAAGATAACCACTGAGACAGAAGGTGCGGCCGTAAAAATTATGTTAGCATTCCGGGGTCATGAATGTTGAGTTTCTCCGCGTGGTGGCGGCAGGTCAGGGGTCACACATCGGCGGGTCAGGGGTCACACGGCGGCAGGTCAGGGGTCACACGGGGTCACCCAATTATTACCATTATCCTCAACTCCTATGTCTGCTACCTCTCTCAGGAATGCGCTTGCAGACGGGAAAAGAAAGAGAAGGGAATGTTGTTTGAGGGGAGGAGGAGCGGGAGTATAGAGGAGGAACTGAATGGGGAGGCTTTTACCGACCCGTGGGTAAGATTTTGAAGAGGTGGGGAATGTCTTCAAAAGAAACGCTGAGAAGCAAAGACTCTTGAGTGGAAGAAAAAATGATAATAGTAGTAGTAGTAGTAGGGGAAGAAATAATAAGATGAGTAGGAGAATAAGTAATAACCGGAGGAGAAAGAGAAGAAAAAATTTGCAGAATGAGGAGAAATAACAGGAGGAAGAAAAAGAGGGAACATAGTGTAAAAAATAGGAAGATTTGGAGGACTAAGGAAGAGGATAAAGAGTAGTAAGAAATGTAAAAGGATTGTGGAAGGATTAATAGGAGCAAGAGCAGGTCGAGAAGAATGAACAGGAGAGAATGGAAAGTTTGGAAAACAAAAGTAGGAGGAAAACTTAACTACTCCCACCGTCTCCAACAGATTCATCAAGACATCGGGACTGATTATCTCAAACTACCACTTCATTCCTTCCCCCGTCCCTTATTCTGTGTACTGGTCTGAGAAGCCATTGGTTGGCGAAGCGTCTCAACACTAAGTTACCCAAGTGATGCCGCAGGCTTCTTGTTCATCTAACAAATGTCATGTTTACGAAAATAGAAACAAAGGAAGACTACAATAAGCTGCACGATGGCTTTGACTTCTTCCAGCAATGGTTATAAAATGGTTGCTTGAATTCATCCAATGTAAACGCAAATTAATAATAAAAATGGGAGCTGCGAGGAGACCACAAGGTCGAACCTCAGAGATCAAGCAATAAAGACACAAGTATCAAAATCACAGAACACCTCTAACCTAAAAAAAAAATTAACCTAGAAAACTTGAAGACATTCTGAAACCTATACACAGAAGAGCTGAGAAACCTTTACGCATGTATCAGAGTAATTATAGAATACGCAGCGTCGGAATGGAACCTTTATCTACTCAAACATATAGGAGACAAAGAACGTGCAAACATATAGGAGACAAAGAACGTGCAAACATATAGGAGACAAAGAACGTGCAAACATATAGGAGACAAAGAACGTGCAAACATATAGGAGACAAAGAACGTGCAAACACTAGCGGCAAGACTGATATCGGAGCTAAGGAACAAAAGTTACGGAGACGCTACATAAACTAGAAGCCACAAGAGGGGAAAACATACTCACAATATACTGAGGATAACTCGAGGAAGGTACTGGCTGACTGTTCATGACAAACAGAATTAAAATAAGGGACATATGAAAACTAATCCCACGGCTAACTATCAGTGGCAAAGGCGAAGGTACAGCTGCAGAGAAGCTTTCCTTGGGACAGTGTTCACGTTCATCAACTTAGTGAATTAAAGCTCTTCAAAGAGCGAATGAAAGGTTGTTTATCAACCAGTGTCTTTGTCTTTATGGCATCAAAATACTATTAATCCAGATAAAGGCACCTTACAGGATGTGAAGAAGCGGGCCCAAGAGCTTGAAGCATTAAAAACATCCGAGTTTTTACTGTATTTGAGGAAGTATCAAAAAGCTGCGAATCATCCAGTGCAAAGAATGGCGGAGGCTCGATCCTACGTTCTCTGCTCGACGTCCAATGACTCATTAAACCTTGTAAACTATTGTATTTGATTACTGTTATGGGACTGCACACACCCGCATACACACACCCGCATACACACACCCGCATACACCCACCCACACACACACATACACCCACACAAACCACATACCACGGGTGGGGTTCGAACCCGCGGTCAGAGAGTCTCAGAACTCCAGACCGTCGCGTAAGCCACTGGGCCAGCTAGCTTCAATAAGATTCATCCAACTAGGTATATTTCTACACCATAGGAAGGTTAGCATAGGCACCACTGTGTCCACAAATGCAAGTTTTTACAGACGAATCTCCAGCTAGCATGGCCGTGACGAACTCTAGCTCAAGTCCTCTTCAAAGCTGTCAACATGACTCACGAAATCGTAATGACACGATTGCAAACAAACCACATACCACGGGTGGGGTTCGAACCCGCGGTCAGAGAGTCTCAGAACTCCAGACCGTCGCGTAAGCCACTGGGCCACATACACATACACCCACACACATACACCCACACACACACACCCACACCCACACACATACACACCACACACACACCCATACACACACACCACACCCACACAACACATTCCATCTATAACGATGTGCACACACACACACACACCCACCCACCCACACACCCACACACACACACACACACACACACACTCCTTGCTCTCAACACATACAACACATTCCATCTATAACGATGTGCACACACACAAATACAATGAGTAAAAAGAAGGGCCTTTTCCCACGAACGAGATTGAAATGGAAAGAATGAGCCTTAAGAAGCAGCTCCATAGGAACTATAATGGCAACTCTAGGCATCGTATTGCTCTAGATGACTAGCTGTTAGCGCCCCTCTGGACTATGTAAATTAGGCTATTGTGGCCTCTTGCTTTGATAGACCCGATGATATGGTGGTGATGGTGATGATGTGGTGACAGCTGCAGGTTATGGTGAGTGTGGTGGGTGGTGGTGGTGATAGTAAGGTGGTGGTAGTGGTGGTAATAGTGAGCTGGTGGTGGTGGAAAGGGTGATCACAGTCTTTGCAGTGGTGGTGATGGTGTCGATGGAACCACTGGCCAAGTCGAGCTATAATTGTAGGGGTGATGGTGGTGGTGGTGCTGTGGTGGTGGTCGTGGTGGTGGTGTGGGAGTGATGGTGGTGTGATGGTGGTCATGGTGGTGGTGGTGGTGTGATGGTGGTCATGGTGGTGGTTGGGGTGTGTGATGGTGGTGGTGTGATGATGATGGTGGTGGTGGCGGCGGCGGCATGGTGGTGGTGTGGTGGTGGTGTGATGGTGGTCGTGGTGGGGGTTGGGGTGGTGATTGGGATGTGTGATGGTGGTGGTGTGATGATGGTGGTGATGGTGGCAGTGGTGGTGGTGGGATGGTGGTGGTTGGGGTGTGTGATGGTTGTGGTGGTGATAGTGGTTGTGGTACCCAAGGATGTTTGTGAATAAAGAGATGAAAATGGTCATGCTGGTGTGTGTGTGTGTGTGTGTGTGTGTGTGTGTGTGTGTGTGTGTGTGTGTGCCGAATACGTAAAACTTGCGATTTTGGCTTAAATAGCAACGCACCTCTTGCCGAATAAGGCAAGCGAAAATTTGTATAATTTCGCAAAAATCATTCTGAACCTAACGAAAAATATGTATTTCATATTGTTTGTTTGTAATTAAATTATTATAAACTTATAAAAACATATTTAGTTGGATTAGGGAAATTAAATTGCGCTTGTTATAATAAGGTTAGGTACGTTTTGTAAGGTTCTTTTGTACAAAAGAACCTTATATATATATATATATATATATATATATATATATATATATATATATATATATATATATATATATATATATATATATAATGTCGTCCAATTAGCTAAAACTGGTCAATTAGCAAGAACTCATCTAAAATTAAGTTCTTTCTAAAATTTTCTCTTATACGTTTAAAGATATATTTTTTTCATTTATGTTAATGTAAGAATTTATAATTTTTGTACCAAGAGAAACTTTGAAAACCTACCTAACCTTATTACAACAAGCGCAATTTAATTTAGCCTAACCCAACTAAATATATTTTAGATACGTTAATAATAATTTAATAATAAACAAACACAATGAAATATATTTTTTTCGTTATGTTCAAAATGATTTTGGCGAAATTATTGCATACACAAATTTTCACTTGTCTTATATGGCAAGGTGAGAGTTCTATTTAAGCCAAAATCGCAAGTTTTACCTAATCGGCAGACTATATATATATATATATATATATATATATATATATATATATATATATATATATATATATATATATATATATAACACATGTGTGTGTGTGTGTGTGTATGTATGAGTAATTTTTTTTATTGTTGGAGGGAATGTAAATAACAAAATCCAGGTTGTGGCATTTATTTGCGAAGACGTTTCACCCACCAGGGACTTTCAATTCACCCTGAAGGACGAAAAGCTTTCACAGTAAAATGCCACAATCCGCACTGTGTGTGTGTGTGTGTGTGTGTGTTTTACACACACTGGAAGTGGATAAAAAAATAACTGTAAAACACTTCTGACTGGATTAGTGGAGAATGAAATCCATGTTGATGAAGGAGACTAACCTGATGTTTGCTGGTGAGGATGTCACTCGGGAAGCTGGGGAGGGGGCGGTGACCCTCTCCCCATCCAGGTAAAACATCCCAATGGCATCATCTCCTCCACCTCTGTTAGTGTTGATGGAGACATTTGGCCTGATATTTATACTGCTGGAGGAGATAATGGAGTTATTTATGATGGTGGAGAAGATGGAGGTTATTTTTCTTGATGTTATTGATGCTGGTGGAGAAGGTGCGCTTATTTTTATTTTTGAAGATGAAGTTGTGGATGTTATTTTTACAGATGGAGATAAATGTGTTATTAATGCTGATGGAGGTGTGGATATAGTTTTTTATTGATAAATGTAAGTGTGACTGTTATTTTTAGTAGAGATAACACAGGTGTTATTGATGCTTATGGAGGCGTGGATATTATTTATAGTGTTGAAGGAGATGGCTTTGTGAAGGCTTTAAAAGGGTCAATCGGGGGGGAGGGGGAGTGGGTCAGCCCCCGCGCGGCGAGGTCCCAGACAAGGCAACACAGACCAGGCAACACAGACCAGGCAACACAGACCAGGCAACACAGACCAGGCAACACAGACCAGGCAACACATCCTCCTAATCAACAATCAAGACCATTTACAGAGCCACATTATTAACCCACCAACTTTAGGATAAAAGAGAGAGAGAAATTGACACTGATATAAAAATCTGAAAAAAAAAATGATAGAAATAAAGATACGTATTCAGGAAATCCGGTTCGATCCGAGGAAGGGGATGGCACCTACCTTATAACACTGAGCTTGACTCTTCGATTATTGCTGATTCTATGTCATCACTGAAGACTCTTGACTCACATAATGACTAACAACATGTTTACTAGAGAACTCAGATACAGATATTAAAAAATACGAGAAAAAGGAATTAATATCAAATTTTTATGTATTCCATAACTCGTTAAATTATTTCATGATAAAATTGATAAACTAGCCAAAGAAATTACCATAAAGGAAAATGCAGAATATAACTCTGGTGTGTCTAGCATTAGGAATAATATTAGGAGAAAAGTAAATAATATGAGAGAATGTCGTGGGAATGGAGTCAGAACCCTGAATAGATGCATCACATGAATCAACATGAATCAACATGAATCAACATGAACGTGGAGTAATTTGCTATGTGAACAGAGTGACTGATGTTGCTGTAGCCAGTCTTAGGTTTAGTTACAAGTACTTCTGGCAGTTTGGACAGACACACACACATGATCATCAGACTAAATACAAAGTATGTGAACAGCTCTTTGGACACTATCTTAAAAACTACGTGCTTAATTCTCCACTTATTAAAGAATATATAGAGAGACAGTATAATAACGTATTTGATATGTCAAGGTATTTGATTAATGCAAATATTATACCAAACATATTAAGCAAATATCCCAAATTTGCTTGCAACAGGTAAAACAAATTGCGCATATAAATCCAGATGTATTCCTACTAAACGTTTTGGAGTCTAGTTTCTAGGACTTTTGTATATCCATATAAAAAAAAATTCCATAGACTGGTCATGAGAGACAGACTGCACGTAAGCTACAGACTGGTCATAAGCCACAATGTTTCGTTCAGACTTGAGCCTTTCAAAGCAGGATTTGATAAAGTACAAAACTGAGCGAAACGCTCTTATAAAAATTTATTCAGAAATAATACCAGATAATATTCAGCAAGAAGTGTTGTAATGAAGCTGGCAACACTGCACGGTGGCTGGGGGAGGTGTTGTCATGAAGCTGGCAACACTGCACCGTGGCTGGGGGAGGTGTTGTCATGAAGCTGGCAATACTGCACCGTGGCTGGGGGAGGTGTTGTCATGAAGCTGGCAACACTGCACGGTGGCTGGGGGAGGTGTTGTCATGAAGCTGGCAACACTGCACCGTGGCTGGGGGAGGTGTTGTCATGAAGCTGGCAACACTGCACCGTGGCTGGGGGAGGTGTTGTCATGAAGCTGGCAACACTGCACGGTGGCTGGGGGAGGTGTTGTCATGAAGCTGGCAACACTGCACCGTGGCTGGGGGAGGTGTTGTCATGAAGCTGGCAACACTGCACGGTAGCTGGGGGAGGTGTTGTCATGAAGCTGGCAACACTGCACTGTGGCTGGGGGAGGTGTTGTCATGAAGCTGGCAACACTGCACGATGGCTGGGGGAAGTGTTGTCATGAAGCTGGCAACACTGCACGGTGGCTGGGGGAGGTGTTGTCATGAAGCTGGCAACACTGCACGGTGGCTGGGGGAGGTGTTGTCACGAAGCTGGCAACACTGCACGGTGGCTGGGGGAGGTGTTGTCATGAAGCTGGCAACACTGCACGAAGAGCTGGCAACACTGAGGATAAACATAAAGGGGATGGTACAATTGTAAGGAAAGGAAAAAAAATTACCTTTATTCATAACTTTTTTACTTTTCACAACAGTGCTGGAACGAACGAGCCTTTAGCCAGACAAACTACATAAACGAGCCTTTAGCCAGACAAACTACATTAACGAGCCTTTAGCCAGACAAACTACATTAACGAGCCTTTAGCGAGACATTAACTACATCAGCGAGCCTTTAGCGACGCTTAAACTACATCAACGAGTCTTGAAGGGGGCATAAACGAGTCTTTAGCGAGGCAAAAACTACAACAGAAAAGTAGCGAGTCTTGGCTCGCTATTAATACACGGAAGATAGAAGCCACACCTACCCTCGCAGTGAATAACTCTGGAGTTTCACTAAAGAAATGGCCAGTTTGGGTTTGCTCGTCTCGCCTCTGCCACTCCCTCTCGTGTATGTGTGTGTGTGTGTATATATATATATATATATATATATATATATATATATATATATATATATATATATATATATATATAATATATATTATATATATATATATATATATATATATATATATTATATATATTATATACACCCATTCTGCTATACATACATACACACAGTATAAGCAAATGAAGGACTGGGGTGCAGAAACAAAGGACAAAAATGGCTGGAAGACAATCAGAGATAAGAGAGGAGGTTTAACATAAATTAGACCAGTGCTGAGGAGGGGAAGCTCCTGCCCGCACACACTTTTCTTTTTATCTCAAACAAGAATACGAATGAAATTATATTCTCATTTAGGTAGTTTCCGGCGACTGCTGTCAAGGGGTTTGTGTTGAGGTACTTGTTAAGCCAGCCAGCCTGCCTGCCTGCCTGCCTGCCTATCTCAATGCTTGCCTGCCTGTGTTCTTGCCTTCTTACGTGCCTGCCTCCATTCCTCCCTCTCAGTCTGCCTCCATTCCTCCCTCTCAGCCTGCCTCCATTCCTCCCTCTCAGCCTGCCTCCATTCCTCCCTCTCAGCCTGCCTCCCTGTCTATCTCCCTGCTTGCGTGAGTACCTTCTCCCTTCCTTTCTTCCTCCCTGCCTGCTTGCTTACCTGCGTTTTTTGTACATCTTTTGTTTACATCTGTGTGCGCTTGTGCTTGTTGTCTTCTCTGAAGAATTCGTGTATATCCGAGGCTGGCTTCAGACCCTAACACCTTTCAGATCTCTGGTTCTTTAGAGGAAGTAAACAGAGAGGCAGACAATTACCGAGTGAGTGAAGAATAAGCACTTGAGAACAGGGAGTCTGGTCATTTATAAATATTATTGTAGATAATAATTCACGGGGAAAGGCTAAATACGTACGGTTTCTAAAGAGCCTGGGGAATGGGATGCAATCATGATTCGTTCGCCATCCTTGGTCAGAGGTGGTCAGTTCCTTACGCCTCGTGAGGGACTGACCGCCTCAACAAGGCTGAAGGCCTTGGTGATCAGGATAATTACATTACTGATATTATATAATACCGACAAGTTGATGAGAAAGACGCATCAAGGCTGAGGAACTGATAACTCCAAAATTACTTTTAATGAATCTAGTGATATATTCGCCCGTATACGACTGCCGATGCCTGCTGCTCAGGCGAAGCGTTTCGGCAATGAAGATACCTAAGCGTTGCATTCGGGACTTACTCGTAATCAGGATTGATCCCAAGAAAAGTTTGCTCAAATTTTTCAGATTAACAGACCTTCCTCTCCATCTAGGAACCCTCCTTGCGGGTGAGTTTGGCTAATGCAACACTGACTCACGGAATCGTAGTGACACGATTGCCAACAAACCATACCACGGGTGGGGCTTGAACCCACAGTCAGAGAGTCGTAAAATTCCAGACCGACGCGTTATCCACTGGATCAGCTGGCTACAATAAGATTCATCCAACTAGGTATATTTATACACTATAGGAAGGTTAGAACACTGCCTGAAGGATCATCAAGTTTGAGGTCAGAGAAACTGGCTAATACCAAGGTGTCTAAAACGCTCCTGGCACAGACCCAATTATCAAGGTTTTGTTTAGTATTTAGGGTAAATTTTCCTAAGCTGGGTATTGATGTCTCGTGGTACAATCAGGGCGTTAACGTCTCCTGGTACACTCACGTGTTGTTCCACCTTTTAGAGTCGTCACAAGAAAGGTGTGGGGGTCGTGCCACAACAACTACTGTGCGGGTCGTCATCAACAAGGAAGCATGGCTGCAACAAGGGCCAATTTCTCGCCTTCAGCGGACGGAGGATTGAAAATCCACTGCTGAATAGGCCGCACTGCTTTATAGCTTCATTTAAAAAATATATATCATCTGATTAATACCCGCGTCAGGAGGCAGTGTCGTGAGTGTGAATCCTGGTTCATAAAACACCACCATCATATCGTGCATAATTATGAATTTAACATGTCTGAAGTCTGTTATATTAGTTATATTTGTAGTATTAGTCATATTACTTATTTAATTAATACTATATATTTATGTTGCTTTTTGAAGATGAATTAGTTTAATGAGTTCGCTCTTCAGGTAATTCAAAACTTTTTGACAATTCAAACTTTTTAATCAGCTCTTGTTATTGTAGATTTCACAGAGGTTCAAGCTTGCCGAGTTTTGCCTTTTAATTTATGGAGTGCCTAACTTGTGTGGCTCATTCAGCATGAAGAGTGGTGGAGGCTCGATCCTCAATCCTCGATCCTTCGTCCGGTAATTGCGAGCCGGTCCGTAATCACGGACCAGTGGTGGTGGTGTTTGTGACATTAGCCGAATAATTAACAAAGCACTTGAGCGGTGCGATCATTCAGCACATGTTTTTTACCGAAGGCGTTGACATTACTAAAATGTCGCCACCTTCAAATTGCAACAAACGGAACACTGCTGTCTCGCTAGAAAGGTTGAGGTGTGTTATGTAAACTGGGCCCGTGGCTGCAACTGGGCCCGTGCCTGCAACATGATTGATTATGGCTGAACTCGGGTTTTTGAAATGTGACGTTATCGAGTGGAGTGATTACATTAAAAATCGGTTTCATGTTAATTACTTAATTGCTTGTATTCCTCGCGGACTGAGGTTTGAACAAAAAAAAGCTAGGTTCATCGTTTTTCATGGGTCCTGTGTGGGCGATAATATATGTAATTTTTCCAGAATAGTGAGTGATATTTGTGTGTGTGTGATTCTGTTTTTTCTTCCTCCAGAATTACTAAATGATGGTCCAGGAGAGACCAGAAGGTCACCTGAAGATTTATCCCCAGTTTATGAGAGTTTTGAATGGGTCCTGCCGGAGTGTTTTGACTTTCAGTCTTCATTTAGGTAGAGAGTGACAGTGGGGTATATACGAAAGACTTAATGGAAGTCAATGACTACACAGAGTGTGGCTGTGTTGTCTCGCACGTCTGTGTCCGAGGGATTAAGCTACGGCATTTGAGTCCTTGTGCTCACCGTCAATCGTATTTGAGTCTTTTAATTTTGAGTCCTTAGATCATAGTTTCTCCACCTTATTCTTAAATTTATTCCACGTTTTTTACTAGTATTATACCGGCAGCTCAGCTGGGCACCTACACAAACCTCTTACTACCTAGACAGACATGTGAATATTTTGATCCAAGTTGAGTAATACCAACAAAAAATGAAGAAAACACGTTACAGAGTAATCTTTTGAGACAACGTTTCGCTCTGTGTAAAAATTTATCAAGTTACGAATAAATCTCCGCCTAGCGATATGTTGTCCCAATACAGGTTAGCTTTGTACCGTGTGTCGCTTCCTCTCCTCTAACTTCTCCTTCTAGTTCTTTTCTAACCTTGTCATTACACCCTTGTGTATTTTATACGTTGAGTTTATGTCTATCACAGTTTTTCTCTTTTCCCAGCGACGAGTCTTAACCACACAAATATGTCTTCGTAAATGTTTTCTTTATAAGTTCTGTAATATTTTGGGATTCTTTTTTTGAGCATAGGCGTTCCAAGGTTCTAGATGTCTAGACTATGTATATTTAATCGCAAACCCCGCAAGGGATTCTGTATTCACTGTCTCCAGTCTTCACTGTTCTAGTTAGTCTCTTGTTGTCCAAATCCTTATCGAAAAGAAAATGTTAAAATAATATATATATATTATATATATATATATATATATATATATATATATATATATATATATATATATATATATATATATATATATATATATATGCAATAATCACTTGTCGTCCTCTCAGCATTTAATTGCATTTACTGTATATGTTTGCTTATATATTTGTAGATATAAATCCCTAAATTTTATGTTACTTCTATTCATACAACACCAGAACTAAGAGAGGTGTATTCATAGGTTCTTTTTAACATTTTCTTTAGCTTTGAGGCGCATTTATTTTATCTTTTCTCCTTTTTTCCTATCCCCACTCCTTCCCTTCCTCCCCTTCCCTTAACGGCCCCTTCTCCTCCTCCTCTACCTCCACCTCCCTCCTTCACCGCCACGTTGTTGATAAATCAGGCAACTTTAAGGCCACACGGGGTACCAATAATAATCCCCGATTCTCCACCTCTCGCATCATTGGCTACTGATCCCCTTTTTACCTCCCTCACTTTATCCCTCTCTTAAGCAATTTTCCCCTCTCACAGAGACATCGTTTACGGCACTATCCACTCGCTTGCTCTCTCGCTTTCTCTCGCTCTAGCTCTCTCTAGAACGCTCACGCAGGCTTTCCCATGCTCTTGGATGACTCACTGGCGCTCTCATTTCCTATTACCCAAAGCTCAAGGTGAAGGGTTCTTATTTATTTTCTCAGCCTGGATGCAATACAAGGGACGAAGACTTTTCCTAGCTGGGTGTAGGGAAGGAAATCTAAACCATTCCTACATAGAATGTGGGTCGAGTATTACTCTCTCTTCTCAAATAGATTGTAGGATAGACGTGCTTCTTACCATGTTAGAGTGCAAGTGAAAGCCTGCAAACAATAATAAGAAATTACAATTTGCAGAGAAAGAAGGCTACAAGATAGGCTTCAGGAATGCACGGATATTAAACGATTACTGCAACGTAGTCCTATGATGCTGGAAGATGGGGGGGGGGCGGGGGGATGAACAAAGTCGAATAGAGGGAGAGGAGGGGAAGGAGAGGAAAGGGAAGCTCACAGAGACAATTTACGGAAAAGAAACTTGAGATAACCATTTCCCCTGTCTTCTGAGACTCGTATAAAGAGAACAACATCTGCGGCACAGGCTGAGCTTGCAGATACAAGAGCGTCATTCGGGAACCCAGACAAAACACTTTTTGCCTCATGCATTGGAACCGTTCTTGAGAATGCAGCGCCGGTGTGAAAGCCTTGGCGAGTGAAACACAAATGAAACTTGAGAGACTGCAAAGGGAAAGCATTAAGACTCATGTATGAGTTGAGGGAAGAATGATAAAATATGGGAACTAAGAAATGCGTCACTGTAAGAGCCAAAAAAAAATAGTGAGATATTTTAACGACAGACAAAATACTTCGGGGCATAGACAGGGTAGACAGGGGAGACAGGGGAGACAGGGGAGACAGGGGAGACAGGGGAGACAGGGGAGACAGGGGAGACAGGGGAGACGGGCTTTTTTCCCCAGGGACGCTTCTAACCGGCAGGGCTAAAAATCACACATTTACCTAAGCGACAGGGATATTAGGAAGAATTTATTTAACGTAAAAGTGATTAATACATATGGAAATTGCCGGCAACATAGGAGAATGAAACTTATGACGACGTTTCGGTCCAACTTTGACGGTCCAACTAGGACCGAAACGTGGTCATAAATTTCATTGTATGTGCGGGCTATTTGTGTATTGTTCCAGACACGGTATTGGGACTTTTTTTTTTATTTTTTTTTTTAGTAATAAAGAAGGTGAGCGATGACAGCCGACTTAGCTGACTCCGTCCAGGGACTGTCAGACAGGGAGGACACTAATGGTTATAATCATAACCATAATTTTTAAAGGGGTGGACCAGTAAGCCAGCGGAAGGCTTGCTCGGTCAGATGACCAAAAGCTCCAGCTGCGGGTCATCATATGACTAAGAACCACGTCAGGAAACACTTGTCCTGTTTCCTGACAAACCCTATCTAACCCTAACTAGCCCACCTGTCGGTCGGAAGTTAGAGAAGCACGGCTAGAATCCACCACCACCACAACCACCACCACTCACCACAACCACCACCACAACCACAACCACCACCACTCACCACAACCACCACCACTCACCACAACCACCACCACTCACCACCACAATCTCAAACAAGTAATTACATAAATTTTGCTTTTACGAGTTCCCAGCATCGAGGACAAGAAAAATATCCGTTAACACATTTTCCTACGGATATATTGCAATTTTTTTTTTTATTCGGAATAGGTGGTATAAATTTATTTCGTAACCCAGCACGTCCTACAAGCCAATCAGACGACACCAAATGTATATATCCAACACAACCAATAAAATCTCTATAAATCTAAAAGAAACTCAGTCAATCTTCTTTCTTAAAATTGAAGGTTGGGGAGAGGGTGGCAAAGTGGCGTGGGAGGGTGCCAATATGTAGGGAGAGTGGGAGGGAGGGAGAGAGAGGGGGGAAGGAGAGAGAGATGGGGAGAGAGAGAGAGAGAGAGAGAGAGAGAAGAGAAAGGGAGAGAGAGGATGGGAGAAAGGGTAAGAGGAGAGTACTGGAAGGGATGGAAGGAGGTGGGAGAGAAAAGAAAGGTAAGTAGAGGTGGAAGTCCGGCGATAAAAAGGAAATGGGGTGGAAATGGTGTTAAAAAAAAGGAGGGGAAGATGGAGGGAGGGATGGTGGGAAGGAAGGAAGGAGGGAGGGTGGGTGTGAGGGAGGCGGGGAAGAAACCGATGAAAAGGGAGGGAGGGATGGAAGGCAAATAGAACGAAAAAAAAATAGCAGCAGTATCCGGAACAGGAAGAGGAGGAGGAGGGAGAGGAGGAGGAGAAAGAGGAGGAGAAAGAGGAGGAGAAGAGGAGGAGGAGGGAAGCGTGGGAGGTCCTCGAATCTTCAGTAATGGGACAGAATTTGAACCCATAAAGAAGTATTACATTGGTGATACGGCGGTGATAATGGTGTTCCGAAGCTTAGTCAGGCGTGGCACGCTGCCCGGAGCCTGTGTCAGGCAGCTGTGTCAGGCAGCTGTGTCAGGCAGCTGTGTCAGGCAGCTGTGTCAGGCAACTGTGTCAGGCAACTGTGTCAGGCAGCTGTCTCAGGCAGCCATTTACTGGCTTCCCTTTCTACCTTTTATGTTCCTGTTGTTTATATTTATTGTATTCTTTTATCCTAAATTCATTTCACAGTATCTGCCTACCTTCTTTCCTTACTTTCTGTCTCTGTCTCTCTCTCCTCTCTCTGTCTCTCTCTCCTCTCTCTCTCTCTCTCTCTCTCTCTCTCTCTCTCTTTCTCTCTCTCTCTTCTCTCTCTCTCTCTCTCTCTCTCTCTCTCTCTCTCCTCTCTCTCTCAAACACCATCTGCTTCCTTGTACTGATGGAAAATTAAATAGAGAAAGTTCCTCTAATGTATTCACGAATACAATGGCATGAAAGTCGCTTGCTTTCTCTCCATCTTCCTTTTCCCCCGTTTCTTATTCTTCTCTCTCATAATCAGTCATTTTATTCTTTATGCCCTTTCTCACAAATTGCAGCAGCAGCACCGGCGGCGGTGGTGACGGCGGCGGCGGCGGCGGCGACGACGGCGGCGGTAGTGGAAGCGGCACAACTAACGGACGTATTAATACTATAGTGGTAATACTATTAGTAGTAGTAGTAACAAGATTAGTGGTAAAAGTATTAATTGCAATATTAATAGTAATGGAAATAACAATAGTTTTAATAGAAGTAGCAACATTAGTAGTAGTAGTAATAGTAGCAGTAGTAGTAACAGCAGCAGAAGTAATAGTAGTAGAAGTAGGTATTAATAAAAGAAATGTAATGAAAGAAGAAAAAGATTTAGAGACAAATAAAGAAAAAGAAGAAAGAAAAGCATCAGGAAGAACTAGTAAGTGGAAGAGGGTTTAGAGGCCGAGGGGAAGGAGGGAGGAGGGAGGGAGGGAGGGAGGAGGAGTGAGGGAGGGAGGAGGGAGGGAGGGGTGGGGAGGGATGGGAGGATGGGAGGGAGGGATGGGAGGGATGGGAGGGAGGAATGGGAGGAGGGATGGGAGGGGATGGGAGGGATGGGAGGGGATGGGAGGGGACGGAGGGATGGGAGGGAATGGGAGGGGATGGGAGGGGATGGGAGGGATGGGAGGGGAGGGATGGGAGGGGATGGGAGGGAGGGATGGGAGGGAGGGATGGAGGGGATGGGAGGGATGGGAGGGATGGGAGGGATGGGAGGGGATGGGAGGAGGGAGGGATGGGAGGGGATGGGAGGGGTGTTGAAGCAGGTTATATCACATTACACCAGAGGAGGGGAACACCTCCCACCAGCTATAACTTCATTCCGATTTCAATTTTCAAGACACTGGCTCCAACTGAGGCCTCGTTGCTTGCTGAAATGGCTGTTAGAGGTGCTGGTGACGACGAAGATGGTGGTGGTGGCGGCGGCAGGTGGTTGTGGTGGTGTTGGTGGCAGCAGGTGGTGGTGGCAGCAGGTGGTAGTGGTTTTAAGTGGATGTTATGTGGCGGTGGGTAAAGTTGAATGAAGTTGTTAGTTTTATATATATATATATATATATATATATATATATATATATATATATATATATATATATATATATATATATATATATATATATATATATATATATATATATCATGAGAATATTTATTTGTTGTGCTTTTTTAATTAAGGTTAGGTTAGGTTACGTTTGGTTACGTTTGGCTAAGTTAGGTTGATTTATCTTATTTTGGGTTAAGTTTATTGGGGTTACTTTAGGTTAAGAAATGGTAATTTTTTTCTACTGACTTTCCAAACAAAATATACAATTTTTTTTTACAATTTCCACAAAATATAACCACCATCGTTACAAAATGTACTTAATTAATACTGTACATTAAAAATTATAATATATCCCTATAATCCACGAACCTAAACTCATTATTACCCCTTTTTGTGTTATACGCCAAACCCAAGAAGGTCATTAAGCTTAGCGAATGGTGAAGGCTCGATCCTCCATTCGCTAATTGTCAGACTGATGCGATGCCTACCTACCGGTTGATGCCCTTTTTTAAGAAATAATGAAATGATATGCTTTATTAGTGTCCTTTCGCTCCCCATAAAAAGTTGAATGTCTCAACTCAACCATGTTTTATGGTCGTATGGAACAGGTAAGTATTGTGACTACCAGGAGCAGCAGTAGGTCTCTAGTGAGCTTTGGTGACTAGGGGAAGAAGCTCTTTCTGTGGCCGCTCAGTCTATAACATCACATTCTTAGGAGGAATATTCGCACACTCCTCTTCAGCTCCTTCAGTCGTTTATCTTGCGTTAATCCGCTGCTTTTCACGCAGTTCCTAACAATATTTGAGGACAGATACACGTAGTGCAGAACAAACTCTCCTTTTCGACGTTTCGCTCAGAACTGAGTTTTTCCAAGCCTTGATTAAGCTTAACCCAGTGCGAAATATTGTCTAATTAAGGCTTCCACTCCATTATTTGTCTTTATACCCAACGAGAGGTAAAGTTAAGAAAAAAAAGACCAATGCACTTGCAGAACACGAAGAAAGATCTTGTTTGCTGCGAAGTAATTTTTTCTTCTATCCATCCCTAGCATATATTTGTTAGAATTGAGGCTTATACGAATTATAAGATACACCAAAATATTTTTGGAAAAAAAAAAGAAAATTTTCTATGTCTCAAGATTAATCTTCACTGTAAATGCACTTTATGAACGATAACGACCAGATGCAGATATCCAAGACAGCAGGCAAATAATTAAGGCAACGCTGGCCTCCACACACAGCATCTGAATTCATTAGAAAATTTGTATTATATGCAAAAACCAGTCCGCTAGCGTAAGCTATAAAAGAGAGAGAGAGAGAGAGAGAGAGAGAGAGAGAGAGAGAGAGAGAGAGAGAGAGAGAGAGAGAGAGAGAGGAATTAGTAGTAGTTACTAGTTGTCAAA
>WNWK01000353.1:497500-539068 GCA_009830355.1 Cherax destructor
TTTTAAATTTGGGGTGTGTTGCAAGTATTGACCGTTCATAGCATTTATTCTACAATGTATTCACTACTACATGTTTACTGTTCCACAGTTTGACGGCTCTCCCACAATGACTCTCCCACAGCTCCATGACTCCTAATGACTCTCCCACAACGACTCTCCCCAAGATCTCCCACAACGACTCTCCCACAACGACTCTCCCACAACGACTCTCCCACAACGACTCTCCCACAACGACTCTCCCACAACGACTCTCCCACAACGACTCTCCCACAATGACTCTCCCACAATGACTCTCCCACAATGACTCTCCCATAATGTGCGAACACTTCCCTACTCGGGAATTCCAACAGGCTTCCCTCTCTCTCCCTCCCTCCAGCTGCCTTAATTTCCACTAATGCACACCAAAACTATTTATTCTTCTCTTCGTTTGTATTTGGAATAAATCCTTTATTCCAACTCTGAAAAGCTTTGTTTATCCTTGGATTTGTAGGTGTGTGTGGGTGGGGGGATGGTTAGGATTTGTAGGTGAGTGTGGGTGGGGAGATGGTTAGGATTTGTAGGTGTGTATGGGTGGGGGGATGGTTAGGATATATGTTCAGGTTAAATTTCGGTATGGGAAAAGATTTGCTTGTGGGGGAAGATTTGTGTTGGGGAAGAGTCGTATGTAGGAAATGCTTGTGTGTGGGAAGATTTGTGTGTGGGGGAAGATTTGTGTGTGGGGGAAGATGTGTGCGCGGGAAAGATTTGCATGTGGAGGGAAGATTTGTGTGTTTGAAGATTTGTTTGTGTGTGAAGATGTGTGTGTATATATGAAAATTTGTGTGTGGAGAAAAATGTATGTGGGGTGGGGATAGATTTATGTGTGGGGAGAGTGGATATTTTTTTTTTTTTTTTTGGGGGGAGGCAATTGTCTGGGGATAATTTATGTGGGTGAAAACTTCAGCGTGTGAAAAATTCTTATATGGAAATAGTTTGTGTGTGTAAGATGTATGTTTGTTTTGTAAGAAGGTCTGTGTGTGTATTAAGATGTGTGTGTGTGTGTGTGTGTGTACGGGCAGATCTGTATTAAGAGAGGGGAGAAAAGGCTCAACTCTTTTAAGAGTTAGTTCATGGATTACTTGGTATTACGTTAATCCGCAGATTAACCATACGTCACGTTTGTTATTAACATTTTGCCTTGTCTTGTCGACTATCATTGGTTGTGCCAGATGATACCAGCACCACGAACGCCATTACCATATCATTCATTTCTAATACCAACTCCACAAGTCGCCACCACCGCTACGTACAACACAACTATCACCACAAACAAAAAAGACCACCATTAATACCTCAGTTATCTGCCCCCACTTTATCACCACACAGTCCGGGACGCGGGGACGTTGACCCCCGGAACCCTTTCCAGGTATACTCCAGGTATACACCATCACCACGACCATTACCACAATACCCTCATCTCCACAACTACCATCCTCACTACCTCCACCGCCAACTACAATTTGTACACTACCAGCATCAATACATTTTCCCAAAACAAAATACATGTATAAATTCGCATCTTCTCTACCCTTCCTCTCACCTCCAGAGCATCATTTTCCATCTGTTTTCCACGGCCAGGCAATGAGGGCCCCGAACAGCAGGAAAAACACACAATGAACTAACCTGCCAAAATTGGTCCCATTTACATTGATGAACTTAAGGAGGCTGGCGTTGCATAGCCAACGTTGCTTCAGGGCTGCACTAGACATCCCAGGCACGCTCCAAGCCTCCCTAATCCACTTATACCGATGATGCCGTTTTACAAATAACGCGAGGCTGTCTGCGATCTCCTGCTGGCCCGAGTGCAGTCAAGATTGGATGCAGGATCAAAAATATATTTGTAGATTCTTTTTTTTTTTTCACGTGAGATTTGTATTCAATTTTCACAAAGGTTTGTGGCTGATTTCACAATTTTTTGTTTTAGATTCATTGTGTTTTTATTTTTTTAAATTTATAAAAGTGTTTTTAAATTTGTAAATATTTATCTTCTAGTTTGTAATAATTTGCTCAAATTTATGAATATTTTATATTAACCTACACTTAATGTAGTTTGAATAATTAAGGAAATGATCTACATAACTCTTGAAGTATAACTTAGTATACTTTTATATCATAGTTATTTTCTACATATAATCATATGGTGCTATGGCCACATTTTATAAAATACTGTATTACTCTTGATATGTACCATCTGGTACGTTGCTGTGAATAGATGTACTCATAAGTACTAATGTTGTATAAGTGAGTGTTTGTGTGAGTGCTCAGTATGCACTCAGATTGACTCAGCTTAGACTTAGAATGTGGCTGACAACACCAAGTCCCTAAATAAGCTAACTTCTGGACCACTGAGGCAATCAAACAGCTTGCTTGAACAATATGAGGACTCATTCGCCAAACAGCAGTAATGCTCGAAGCAGCAGTGAACAGCACAGTGACAGGCAATGCAGTGAACAGCACAGTGACAGGCAATGACTCAAGAACAAAACGATCCTAACTGTGGACCTTCAGCCTACACAAAGGCATAAAACTCCCTTAATACTGAAACTGAGTTCAGCAATTCCAGTGTCCCGACTACGACAGCACGTAGATGCCAAAACAAATGTAGGTTGAGAGTTGAACTTGTGACCAGAGATATAGTGTGTCTCCACGACACACAATCTCTGTAAACGTCAAATATCACCAAGTCTGAATAATGCTCTGTGAACTGAGTTGCACAGAGTTACTAGATGTATGTCTAAATGACACGAGCTGAGGAAAACTGCGTTCTCCCAGACAGAGCAGAGATGAAGGTGTTACCACCACCAGGACCAGAGTGAGAGAGAGAGCGAGGGGGATGGGGCAAGGTCTGCAGTGCGACCTCAGGTGTCTTGTATCAACCTGAGTCTGGCAAGAATTGCTGAACGAACGAGTAGTAAGCAGCGTTGGCAACCAGTCAAAACTCTCCTCCATCGAATACAATGATCGGTGTAGTTGTTACATCCTACCTACCTACATAAGCTAAATAAGATAAATAATATAAAGAATGAAATTTTCATTTTAGCTATTAATGATAACATCAGCAATATAAAATTATATGAAAAATCAATATTTATAATTTATTTATGGCGTCCTTTCTATGAGGTCGCAATATTTCACCTTTAAATTTGCGGTCATTTGTTTAAATTTCTTACCATTAATGTTTTATTTTGCAGTTACTTTTCCTGAATGTAAGGTTATTTCCCACAAATGGTCATGTTTCACCTAATGGTGGCGTGATTTTCATAAAAACATGGCGATAATTGGTGCCGCCACATTCATTTTTTGTTGAAGCCAATTTTCATTTAATCTCCCGTAAAAAACGTGATTTCTAGTTATGCAGATTACTATCCATAAACACACTTGATATTTTGTTTCCTCTCAAACGCTTAGTTAGTTTTGTTCCCAAGACCTAGTTTGTTTACACTGTTGAGCTCAAAGATCTCTCTTCGCAACTTGCCATTCTTGACCCTCTTTGAGGAAGACGATGTCTTCAGGCTGGCGATGGGTTCTTGATCCAAAGAATTAGATCCACCCCATTCATGGATCAAATTCGAATATCTCCCATTCTCCAAGAGCCATATGACCTCTGCGGGTTTAGTGTAACAGCTGGTCGACGTCAGTTCGTTGCTCGACTTTCAGTACGATTGGTCCGGTACGGTGTTCATGTACCCTATATTGCTATGCAATAGTGTCATCTGTGTAGCATTGTATCCCTGTATTCATATATCCTGTCTGCATATATCTGTGTACTGTATACTTGCATCAATTTATGCAACACTGTATTCCTGTAACCATTTATTCATCACCATTCCAAAGGCCCAGACGAACATCAGTAGCCAACTTGGTTGTTAGCAACCATTCCTCAAACTTGCCTCCTGCCACAACCACAGAAATAACCTCAATAACTAAACCACTCAAATTTTAGCAGGTATCACAGCTGAAATAACCACAATCCACAGAAAAACTGCATAAGATTTATTTTCAGCTGTTCACAAATACACTTACAAGTGGAAATTTATGACAATGTTTGGGTCCGTCCTGGATTATTGTGAAGTCACAGCAGAACAGAGACCAGAAAATAGGTCGAGAAGACTTTACAATAAATCACTTGAAGAACAAATTTTCCAAGATATTCTATAAAGAGTCAGGTGCTGATCTGATTAATGTTGATAACTGCAAACCAGTATTGCACATGCAGCTGCGCGTTTACATGCCAAATACTATATGCTTACTCTTTACCAAGCTGGTTTCGGGCCTAAGAAAAAGCACAAAGGAATCACTAATTAAAATGCTTGAAACAGTTTATGTAGCACTTGAAAGAAATGCTCTTCCAATCTGTCTTTTTTTATTGATCTGAAAAAGACTTTAGATAATGTTCACCACAATATACTTTTTTTCAGAAAATAAACTACTATTGATTGAGAAGGCACATAACTGCTGTCGATCTTACTGGCACTAACAAACAATATGTAACCATCAATGGCACTTCAGTTGCCTCACCAGTCAGTTTTGTCGACCCCTAAGATATCATTCCGAGCAGCCTACTTGTCTTTCTCTATATCAATGACCTACCAAATGCCACTCAACATACAAAACCTGTACTCTTCCTGTTGACACAAATTATCTCATCATGCCCTGACGTCCCTGACATAAAACAGCATAGTTAATGATGAATTAAAAAATACCTTCACCTGGTATTATGACTCATGAACTCGCGCTTAATTATGAAAAAATCGTTAGGCATAGTTTTTTGTTAATAAGCTATGTCCCTAATTTTAAAATTAAAATTAATGGAATCAAAGTAGGTAAAAAGACGAGAGACTATTCCTAGGTCTATTCGTGGACAACAAATTGATTTTTTTATGTTCCTATCCAACACAAAGTATCAAAAACTGTAGGGACATTTTCTAAATATATTTATCCAGTCTACGCTATTAACACTGCCTCTATTGACCCATATCTCACAAATGAGATTCATTCCTGGGAACCTACGTCGATAACTTACCTTAAAGAAATACAGACACCTGTCAGAATCATCACAGACTCAAATTATAGACAACACACTACGCCTTTTTTCAAATCCCAAATCTACTAACTGTTAATGTTATTCATGGTTGTTTCTCTTCACTCCACGTCTTTAGAACACTCCACAGGAATATTTTCTGGAAAACATAAGCATAACACAGAGGAACCACTGTAGAAATAAAGACCACTTTAGTATTCATCGTATTCTCTTGATCCTCTTGAGAACCTCAAAGCAGATAAAGTGACCAAAAAATATGGAAGAAGTTGCCAGAGAAAAAAAGCAATAAATGAATTCAAATCTAAAAAAATGACTGTGCTCAGACTGTAATTTCAAGTAAATCCCTGATTACTTTTTTCCCCTTATTTACTATTAAACCTTATTTTTTCTTAGCTGCTGACAGCATGTTTAATTCAGCTTCAGAAATCTAATCTACTGACCACTGAAGACCTGTTCACTTTTATTTTGCAGGTGTCATAATCACCACAATCGCTTTTAACCCACTGGTTTCGTCAGTATTATTCCCATCTAATCACTGCCTTGGTCATGTATTCAGCTGCATAATAAGGCAATACTCTCAGTCTTCTCTCTAGTACACTCTTGTCTGAACTGCCACAGTATTTGTCATATGTTTTACCAATCCTGTCAATATCCTTTGCTGTATACATTAGCTAATAGAGCTCCGAATCTAAGTCATTTTCCTAGTATTAAAGAGGTTTAGTCTTTGTTTATGTCTGCCTGAAATGCTGTGCTTAGTATTAAACATTACACGTATATAACGTTTGGGAAATTATTGCACATATATAATGGTATTACACGTATATAATTTTCGGGAAATAAAATATTTGTATCATTATACTCCTGCATTTATTTCTGCACAACTATTTATGCAGATATTTATGTATCTTTGTATTCATGCATCCACACGTGCACCATATGTACTCCTGTATATTAGTATCATTGTAGTGGTAACTGCGAGATTTACACAGCACTTTGACTAATATGTATCACTGCAATACTGTATCTATATCTATGCATCCCTGCATTACTGTAAATATGTATCACCGTATCTTCTGTAACTGTTTATACAGCCTGCATCACAGTAATTTTATATATCATTTATATTATTACTGTCTTTGTTTCATAATGATAACTACTGCATCAGTGTATTCCTGTATGATGTATTTATAATTACCACTGCTTCTTCATAAGCTATATTTGTAAGAATGTGTCTCTAAATCACTGTAAATACTGTATCACTTTACCAGTGTCTCTGAGCTACTGTACCATACTACTCAGAAAAAAAAAAAGGCACAATACTGTGACTGGAACAATACACAAATACCCTCACACAGGAGAGAGAAACTTACGACGACGTTTCGGTCCAACTTAGGCCATTTACATTACTATATCACAGTATCACTATACCGTTGCACTGTATCATTGTATTCCTGTATCACGATATTCTCGTATTTTATACACAATTGTTTGGCCAAAATTATATATTTCAGGACCCAGGAGGACAGCAATCAACTCCTTCAATATAATGAAGGTTGAGAGGCGGGCCCAGGAACTGTAGTTCTACCCCCTACCCCTGTGAGCACACGTCTGGATTATGATTTTATTTAGACTTAAAAAGTTTAGTATCCAAGCGAGATTTCAATAATTCCCATTCATATTTTTTTCTCGTTTTTTTCCCTAAAATGAAATTTAAAGAGAAAGTTTGATTACCATTTATGATATTTTGTGTCTACACAGAGTAGGATGTCACGGGAAACTACACGCCAGAGTCCTGCAAGTTGGGTGTCTTAACAAAATGACTGAACTAAAAGTTGTCGCAATTTATTTTGGGTTCCGATATTCGAGATGCTGTTCTACATACGACTTTGACTCACGAAGTCGCAATAACACGATTACAAACAAATATGCAGAACGGGTGATGGGGCTTGTGAGTTTTGGAACTCACCTGCCATAGATTCAAGTCCCACCCGTTCTGTGATCTGATACGAGTCCTAATCGAACTCGATTAAAGGGATCAGTTGTACTCGCCAGCGTCGAAATCCGTTCTGCTGTTTGCATTCACGTTTTAGCTAAAATTTCGCATCTCAGAAAACGCCTAAAATACTAGCTATAGTGTTTTCCCTTAGTTTGTCGGGGCTGAATCCTGTCATTCACAAAATTGGATACAACAGCAGTGTGCTGCTTCTCTAGTCTATAGAAGAGTTAACGAGAACAAAACCCAGGTGTATTTTCCCGCTGTACTTGATCACGCAGGATGGGTTTCGTGAAATCTGTCAGCCTAAGTTAAAGCATTTCACTGACGAGACGGTGGTCATGACAGCTCTCACTATTTCCACACTGTTAACCATTTAATGACATGAGCAGGGTAGGGGAGCCTCAGTGATGGAGAAAGGCTCTCGATACATGAAACTGGAGGTACCATCCGCATCCTCTCATGAAACAGGATTTACTTCCATTTCCCCTGGGTTTAACGTTTCCACGTGCAAATAATAATAATAATTAATAATTATAATAATAATAATAATAATGCTCACTTAATGGAAGTAAAACAAGATTCATCCTGACTCGATCTCATTCACACAAAAACTAATAAATAATGTATTGCAAGATGAGGCATAGATGTGTTTTGTGGGGGTGGCTGCGGCAGGAACAGGGGTGGCTGCGGCAGGAACAGGGGTGGCTGCGGCAGGAACAGGGGTGGCTGCGGCAGGAACAGGGGTGGCTGCGGCAGGAACAGGGGTGGCTGCGGCAGGAACAGGGGTGGCTGCGGCGGGAACAGGGGTGGCTGCGGCGGGAACAGGGTGGCTGCGGCAGGAACAGGGGTGGCTGCGGCAGGAACAGGGGTGGCTGCGGCAGGAACAGGGGTGGCTGCGGCGGGAACAGGAGTGGCGGCTGCGTAGTGTGACGGTGGCGGCTGTGTAGCGTGGCGGTGACGAAGACGGTGTAATGTGGCGGCGACTGCGGCGTAATGTGGCGCCGACGTAGTGTAGAAGCGGCGGAGGCGGCGACGTAGTGTGGCGTGAGCTACCTACATCCATCAACTAGCCCACCTAGTGGTGTATTATTAAGGTTCAAACAATGTCCTGCCCTAAGTATCTGTACTAGGGGAAGGAATAAGCAATAAATACTGCTCTTAGAATTACAGAGTAATAGAGGAACAATTTCTGCCCAGGGCGTGAGCGAATATTAAGTAAGACTCGCTTCCCGAAACGGCTAATATTTTCCAGAAAATACGCACGTGCAGACGCCCAGCATGTACGCCTCGTGTGAAATTATGCGTTAGTCAACTGTTAAAAGAGAGCGATAATGTTTTTCATGAAATACAATGTGTAGAATATTCTGTCGACAGCAGACGAAACCTTTCAATTTTATGTATATATATATATATATATATATATATATATATATATATATATATATATATATATATATATATATATACATATATATACATATATATACATATATATATATATACATATATATACATATATATATATAACATATATATACATATATATATATATACATATATATACATATATATATATATACATATATATACATATATATATATATACATATATATATATATATATATATATATATATATATATATATATATATATATATATATATATATATATATATAGTTATATATATATATATATATATATATACGTATATATATATATATATATATACGATATATATATATATATATATATATACGTATATATATATATATATATTTACCATACATCGAAAAATCAGTCAGTCACAATCAGCACGAGTGTGCTATGAAAACAAACACACATACACACACAAGGGAAGTAAAGAAATTACTGCTGGATGCTAACAGGAAGCAAGAGTACCAGACGGGATACCACCTTAGGTTTCAAAGCAATGTGCATAGGAATTATGCTCTCCACTCCAAAAAACTTGAAAGATTTCAACTCAAGAAAGTAAATTAGCATACAAATGAAATATGGCACACATTGTTCCAATATTTAAAAGAGGTAACGGGGAAGACTTTAAACTACATGCCAGATCATTGTCAAGTGCTGTTGATGTAAGCAAAAAATATGAGATTAAAGTTGACTTAACACTAAGAGAACCAAACCTACTGACTGGTAAACAATTTGGTTTTCGGTCTGTAAATTTGCGTTCATCAAATATATTTAGCAGTGGCAGTCACGGAAACTGTTCAAGAAATGGATGGATTGAATATATTTAGACTTTAAGTAAGCTTCTGATAGACGTCTTCACGAAAGATTAATAATGGAATCTGCAGAATATGACCCAAAAAAGGGCAAATGTTTGCAAAGGATGAGACATTGTTTTAGGGGAAAAATGCCAGGTGTTAAAAGAGGAAGAAATGTTCTTGTAGGGAGATATCACAAGTGGGATGCCACATTATTGTCTTTAATTTGCCTCTCTGAAGGAGAGGTGAGGATATTTGCAGTTTTGAAGTATCATATCGGCGCGCCTCTGGCAAGAGTGAGTGATGGTGAAAGTGTTTCTTCTTTTTCGGGTCATCCTGACTTGGTGGGAGACGGCCGGTGCGTTAATGATTGTGGATTATGGAAGAATCTTAGGTATAATAAATAATAAAAATGACACTTTTCATAGAATGATTATGATAAATTAAGCAAGTGTAGTGATAGATGGATAATGAAATTTATTGAAAATACATACTACGTAATAGAAATAGGAGAAAGAAAAAGCAGGTCACAAAGAATATTGTGTCACAAAATACTTAAAGCGTAGAGGGTACTAAGAGTTGTCATTTGAAAAAAAAAAAAGGATCAATAGATGATATAAATTAAATTTTGAGAAATTCGCATACTATGGCGAATTATAAAATAACTTTTAAAAATGTGGATATAGAAATGCTAAAAAGTTGCGGCTGTTTAATGTCCGCACTGGAATAAAACACATGAATAAAATAGAAAAGTTTAAAAACAAAGGAGCTAAAAATGGCTATCAGGAGTTAAAAATAAAAGAGTGAAAATGCTGAAGTTCCCCCACTGGCTGAGAGGACAAGAGCCGAGAGAACCACACACAAGGTTGTAAGTGGACCTGAAAGTTAGGTTAAAGAAGATTTCTTAGACCCTGCATCAGGAACAACATGGACCGCAGTTGTAACATGAGCAAAAATTAGAGCCAACAGAATGCTACACGTTTTTTCCATGTAAACAGAGTAGCTGATAAATGGAATGATTTCAAAGAGAAGGTAGAAAGTGCTGCTATACAACCATTGGGATTTTTAAAAAAATGTGCAATAAAAGAGATTGAAGATGGGACAATACAAGCATAATTCTGCTCCTGTAGCTAAAAATAGATCTGTATACACACACACACAGTGGGACACAGAGTCCAGGGAAAGAATTATTGTTTCTTTTGACTAAGAGAGGAGGAAAACCTAAAGACGCAGTCGCTATCAACCCGTCCCCTTCATCCCCCAACATCTGAATAATAACTCTCAACTAACCTTCCCATATTCTCATCCCCTAACAAACTCTCTCATCCCATAACCAAACTCAACCACGACCAATTTTTTTTTAGCTCTTCCCTTCACCTCCCCTGCACCCAACAGCCACCCCCACCCTTCACATGAAGCCCCACATCCCAATCCCTTCTTTTACCCCAAACCCAACCTCCAACTTGAAGCTCAAACTTCCCCAGTAAGGATCTCAAAGTCTTGCATGTAAATGCTTATAGACTCTCAAACAAGACAAAGGAGTTTAAAGAAAGAACGAAAACCAACAATCTAGACTAAATTGTAGTCACAGACACTAAGCCAATGTCAATTATTCAACGACAATATTTACCATGAAAACTGTTAAACCATTAAGGACATACCAGAGTGGATGAAATAGTGAGGTGAATAATTTTTTGCCATCAGTCCACTGATGAAAGAGTGAAATGTCAAGTGTCTGCCAAAGGTAATATGTAGGATGCCACCTGGTTATTAAGATAATGAGACATAACTAGTATACCAAGAGGGTATAAGATGCCACCTGTCTATCAAGAGGAGGGTGTAAGATGCCACCTGTCTACCAAGAAGAGGGTGTAAGATGCCACCTGTCTATCAAGAGGAGGGTGTAAGATGCCACCTGTCTACCAAGAAGAGGCTAAGACGCTAGCTAAATAAAAACTACCCTTCTAGTAACCTCTCACCACTGCACTCTACCAGTCCCCTCAGCCCCAAGCGGACTCCACGACGGGGCTGCAAATCCAATTTGAGTTCCCTGAAGTTTTCGTATTGTTGACAAGTCAATTGAATTATACATCTCCGATCTGCCCTACCACACACTTCCTCTCAACCCACAACAACCACAACCATGCGCGCACACACTTACACAAAAACACACACACACAACCACACACACACAACCACACACACACCGGGTACCGGCCAGTTGAAGAAGCGGGGCCAGGAGCTGTGAATCGACCCCCGCAACCACAACTAGGTGAGTACATCAACCTATCGCTATAACACACACACACACCCTCAACTCACCCCCATCCTCACACTCAACCAACCACCATTCTCACCCTCATCCCACCACAATCATATACTGATCCCAACCCACCACCATCTTGACGTCCAAACAACAACACTCCCTTCAACCCACCACCACCTCGCTTCCCTCACTCTCAAAAAACCTTAGAATTTAGGAATGTTTAATAGGTATCTTCGACGACAAACCTTTAAGTAGTTTCCTGAAATGTTCGTTGTTGTTTTTTCTTCCTCCCAATTTTCCTATTTATTTCTCTCATAACATAAAGCCTCATCCGATCGGGTTCAATTTTTTTTTAACACTTGTGTATAGTGACTAGGGCAAAATTCTTGAATAATTATGAAGGGCAAGTGCCCTATAACCAAAGTTGTGGCTCACATTCCCAGCATCCTGCAATGGCTCACATTCCCAGCATCCTGCAATGGCTCACATTCCCAGCATCCTGCAATGGCTCACATTCCCAGCATCCTGCAATGGCTCACATTCCCAGCATCCTGCAATGGCTCACATTCCCAGCATCCTGCAATGGCTCACATTCCCAGCATCCTGCAATGGCTCACATTCCCAGCATCCTGCAATGGCTCACATTCCCAGCATCCTGCAATGGCTCACATTCCCAGCATCCTGCAATGGCTCCGATATAACTTCCAAAACTCTTTAGAGAAGCTTCAAGCAGACGTCTGTGAGTGAAAATTCAAGTGTGTAGGCGCAAGTCTGTCAATTTTATATACAAAATATTGAGTAGTTTTTTATTCCCGTTGAATCATATTACATATATTTTACTCTGCCTCTTCTGAATACTGAATGTCCTCAACATTTAATGGGTGATGTTAGGTAAATGGACACAGATGCAACTAATGTGACATTTTATTGTGGCAACGTTTCGCTCTCCAGGAGCTTTGTCAAGCCGTTACAAACATTGCGATTTTGGCTTAAATAGCAAAGCTGTTCTTGCTGAACAAGGCATGCGAAAATTTGTGTATGCAATAATTTCGCAAAAATCATCCTCAACCTAACGAAAAAATATATTTCATTGTGTTTGTTTATTATTAAATTATTGTAAACTTATCTAAAATATATTTAGTTGGACTAGGCTAAATTAAATTGCGCTTGTTATAATAAGGTTAGGTAAGTTTTCTAAGGTTCTTTTGGTACAAAGTTATTAATTTTTACATGAACATAAATTAAAAAAATATATTTTTAAACGCATAATATAAAATTTTAGAAAGGACTTAATTTTAAATTTCTTGCAAATTGGCCAGTTTTACCTATTCGGCACGATATATATATATATGTGTACCACGTGAGGTGAAAGGAAAGGAAGTAGTAGTAGTAGTAGTGGTAGTATTAGTAGTTACAGAGAGTGGAATTTTAGATTTACAGAGAGAGTGGAGATTAGATTTCAGAAAGAGAGGGGGTTTTTAGATTTACAGAGAGAGTGGGATTAGATTTGAGAGGGGAATTAGATTTACAGGGGAAGGAGAAGTGTACAGAGAGAGGGGAGATTAGGTACAGAGAGAGGAGATTAGAGTACAGAGAGAGGGGAGATTGAAGACAATAAATAGGGAGATTAGAGTCACAGAAGAGAGAAGGGGGAGATTAGATACAGAGAGGGAGATTAGCAGAGTAGAGTGGAGATTAGTAGCCCAAGAGAGAGAGAGAGGAGAAGATTTACATAAGTGGGGATTAGAGACAGAGAGGGAGATTAGAGTACAGAGAGAGGGGGAGATTAGAGTCAGTGAGGGGGGTTAATATTAAGTAGAGAGTGGGGATTAGATTACAGAGAGAGTGAATTTTAAGTTACAAGAGGGGGAATTATTGTCAGAGAGAGATAGGTTTTAAGCAAAGAGGGGAGATTAGAGTACAGAGAGAGAGGGGAGATTAGAGTACAGAAGGGGGGGAATTTTAGAGTACAGAGAAGAGTGGAATTAGAGTTCAAGAGGGGAAGAGTACAGAGAGAGGGGGATTAGAGTCAGAGAGGGGGGGATTAGAGACAGAGAGTGGGGATTAGAGTACAGAGAGAATGGAGTTTTAGATTTACAGGGGTAGGGAGAAGATTTACAGAGAGAGAAATATAGTTACAAAGAGGGGGAGATTGAGACAAGAGAGAGGGGATATGATTTACAGAAGGGAGATTACAGTAAAGAGGGGAGAAGGGTTTACAGAGAAGAAAGACAGGAATAGAGTACGAGAGTGAAAGAGTACAGAGGGGGTGGGAGAAGGTCAGAGAGGTGGGAAGAGCCCGAGTGAGTGGATAGAACAGAGAGAGTGGGATTAGAGTCAAGAGAGAGGGGGATTAGAGACAGAGAGAGTGGGGATTAGATACGAAGGGGGGTTAGAGTACAGAGAGAGAGTGGGATTAGAACAGAGAGGGAGATTAGAGTACGAGAGGATGAGATTAGAGTACAGTAGAGAGTGGAGATTAGATTTTCAAGAGAGAGAGAGGGATTAGAGACAATAGAGTAGTGGAATTAGAGACTTTTAAGAGGGATGATTAGAGTTCACGGGGAAAGAGGGATTAGAGTCAAAAAGAAAGTGGGAATTAGAGTACAGAGAAGAGGGAGTTTAGGGGCCCAGAGAGAGAGTATAATTGATTTCAGAGAGGGGGAAAGAGTACAGAGAGGAAAGTGGGGAAGGTAAGAGAGATGGAAAGAGTTCAGAGAGAGGAGCATAGTTTTAAGAGGAGGGGGAAAGAGTCAGAGAGATGGAGAAGGACAGAGAGGGGGGAGAAGAGCCAGAGAGGGAAAAAACAGAGAGGGGGGAGATTATATTCAGAAGGAGTGGAGAAGAGTACAAGAGAGGGGAGTTATGCCATAGAGAGGGGGTTTTGTTTCGGGTGGTGGGAAGGTACAAGAAGTGGAATTTTTAGATTTTACAGAGAGAGATGGAGTTTATTTAAGAGAGGGGGGGGAGAATTTTTACAGAGAGAGGGATTAGAGTACAAAGAGAGAGAGAGTAGGGGAATTAGTAGGAAAAATAGAGAGTGGAGATTAGATACAGAGAGAGGGGGGAAAGTAGCCAGGAGGGATTAGAGTACGAGAGGGGGAGTTTTAGATTTTACAGAGTGGAGAAGAGTAAGAGAGAGGGGGGAATTTAGAGTCAGGAGAGAGGGAGAAGGGTTTACAGAGAGAGGGGGAGATAGAGAAAGAGAGTGGGAAGAGTACGAGAGAGGGGGATTAGAGTACGAAGGGGGGAGAAAGTACAGAGAGAGGGGGAGAAGATTTAAGAGAGAGTGGGGATTAGAGTTCAGAGAAGGGGGGATTAGAGTTTTAAGAGGGGGGAGATTAAAAACAGGAGGGGGGAGATTAGAATTATAAAAAGTGGAGATTAGATTTACAAAGAGAGGGAGATTAGATTTAAGAGAAAGGGGGAGAAAGAGTACAGGAGAGAGGAGATTAGAGACAGAGAGTAGAGATGATAGAGTAATTAAAGATTGGGAATTTGGGAGTATGAGTAGAAAGATTAGAACAGGAGAGAGGGGGAATTAGAGTACAGAGAGAGAGGGGGGTTTTTGAGAAGAGAGAGGGGGGAATTAGAGTACAGAAGGGTGGGGAAATTTAAATTTTTTCAAGAGAGTGAAATTAGGAGTAAGATGTGGAGATTAGAGTACAGAGAGAGAGGGATTAGAGTTACAGAGAGAGGAAATTTTAAGTACAAGAGTGTAAAATTTTAGATTTACGGGGTGGGAGATTAGATTTAAAGAGTGTGAAATTGGATTTACGGTTGTTGTGGAAAGAGTACAAGAGTTGGAGGAAGAGTTACAGGATTTTAAGATTAATTTCTTAAGTAGAGGAGATATTTGTTACAGTGAGGGGAGATTAGAGACAAGAGTGGGAGTTTTAGATTTACAGAGAGGGGGGGATTTTAGATTTACAGAAGAGAAGTAGGGTATTATAGACAAAGAGATGAAAAAGAGTTAAGATATAGTAACATGAGGGGAGGCAAGATGGGTTGCTATGTGATGGCTGGTTTGGGTAAGAACTTACGGCCAAATAGGTTTAAGTTTTATGTGGGGACACATTTAAAAAAAATATTAAACCTTTTTAAGAATTAACGTAGACTGAGTAATAACTGGAGAATGCCTCTTCTGATCGTCTTCAAATTTTCTGCCCTGGTGTGTTTTCCAGAGAGCAAGGATCAGTTTTAGGGGCTGCCAAAAACCCCCTTTTTATTTTTTTAAAAAATAAATGACTTCCATTCAGTAACAAAAGAATGCCTCGACTTATCGCCTTCAAACTATTATCGCTGATGCACCTACAGCGAGACACTGTAGGTGCATATTTGAAATTTAAATGAAACTGAGAAACTTTGAATAGTAGGATTCAGAGAATGTCTTTTCTGAGAGGCTTAAAATTTTGATGTGCTTTTCTAAAAGAAAGCTTGACTTTCATTTTGAACATCGTAAATTTTAAATTGCTAATTTTATTATATAAATTTGGTTTTCATGTAATGACTAGAGAATGCCTCTTCTTGGGTTCAGACACTTTAGCGCTGGTTTATCTTAATTAGAAGTATTGTTGTATTGTATTTAGGCTATGTAGGTCCCAATTTGTCAATTTTATGTAAAAGATATCAAAATGGACTTTCTTAAAATGCACAAAATATTTTTTTAGTGGGATGGGCCAACAGGCCTGCTGCAGTGTTCCTCCTTTCTTATGTTCTTATGTTCTTAGAGAATTAAATCGAATGTAACTGCAAAGAGAAACTTGAGATACACTGAGAACTCGCCTTTTACATTTCGTTTTTAATTTCCACGAGTCCAGTGAAGCCTTAAATAGCCCTTGATTATGTGCCATAGCCGGTACATTATAAGATACAGAGTTCTTCTCTCCCACTAATTTCCTCCAAGGCTTTCGTTTATAACTACAAACGCCTTATCGGATCGGCTTAAAATTTTCATCCCTGGGGTAACTATTACTTGGTGAATGTTCGTAGAGTTATTGCACTTGTCAATAACTCTACGATCTATTTTAATGCAGACCAGTTTCGAAATTAGTCTTGTTTTTTTTTTTTGTAGTCTTCAATATTTCAAAACTCGCGTATCCTACTTAGAAAGTTGGTATTCTTATTGGTGTGTGTGTGTATAGGTGTCAACTTTCCACTTTTAATCTAGAAATTATATTGAATTATTTTGCGTTACATAACTGCAGCATGCCTCCACAAAGAGGGTGGCCTTGATGCTGGTGAGGGGCTCTTGATTTAAGGAGCTGGATTTATCCTCCACTTTTTATTTGAACTTGATTGCCTCCCATTCCCCAATATAGGACCCCTACAGGTTTACCGATTCCCGCTAATTAAACGGTATCAGTCTGTAATGGCTGATTCATCTTATGAAATAGATGAAAAATTTTGAATTTAGGTTCTATAGGCGCATTTTTTTAAGTTATGTGTTGTAACAAAGAATGGCGAATGAGGGGCAGGAGAGAGACGGAGATGAGTGAGGTAGAGGGGTGAGGGAGAAGGGAAGAGTGATGAGGGAGGAGGGGGGAGATAAGGGTTTGCGAGTGATGAAGTGGGGTAGGTGACAAGGGGGAAGGGAACAGACAGCTGGATGGAAAGAAGGGGGAGATGGGAAGCGATAAGAATGAGGGATATAAGAGGCCGATAAACAGGACATGAGCCACTCTAACAGTAGATTTTACATGCATTAACATAAACAGAAATCGAAAGGTTAAGTCATTAACTTGGACGGACACCATCGTTCTAGATGGCAGTACGTACCTCGCTGGTAGGCATTAGTCACTATACTTTATCTGGGTATTGTCAGTTAACAGTCTAGAATTATATATGCTAGCTTAACCTAGATTAGCAAATATTTTTTTGTATAGGTTTAGGTCTAACCTTACCTACCCCACTCATAACAGAACACAAAGGCTCAATACCGTGACTGGAACAATATACAAATAACTCGTACATAGGAGAAATTTTATGACAACGTTTTATTCCAACTTGGACCATTAACTAGTCACACTAATTAATGGTGTTTCAGACCGAAACGTAGTCAAAGTTTTTCTTCAATATGCAGGTTGTTTGTGTATTACCCAACTCAAGCCTCCGTGTATCTTCATGGGTCATTAAAATCCACCATCATCTCAGTTTTCACACACAACCACAACTACAAAATCAAGGACAACTATTACTGGGATTCTTAGTTACTGGATTCTCACCCAATCATCTCTCTTAAGTCAGAAACAACCTGACTCCATGAATGATCCTCCCAAGTTCATCACCGACATAACACAGTTGCAAGCTGTCTTATAAGAGTTAAGAGTTATTAGAAAGAGGTAGGTGAGCAGAGAACAGCACAGATAAAGTGTATGGTACTTTGAAAACAACACGAGTGGCCACTTTTACTGAATAGAAAGGAAGAGAGAGAGGTGAACCATACAAGTCGTATCTTATCAGGTCCAAGAATACAAGACTGGTGCCTTCAGTACTACAGTTACCAAAGAAGTTGTGAGTCGCAGATTTATTGGTCCTCTCTCGGCCCACAAGTCAGGGTCGGATAAGAGGTGGAACAACTCTTTCCCGTTCTAGTCAGTACCAGTCACAATCAAAATTCCCCTAAAAATACATTTTCCTTGCTAGCACCGCTGGGTTTCCAATGAGAGGAAGCTCTTCAATCAGGCTCACACAGTACATTCCAGCAGTAATGAAAAAAAAAATCGCAGATCTGCTTTCTACTTTCCCCACTGCTTTAAAATCTGTCAGTGTTCAGAACCATGTTTTACAAGTCTCCATTACCCAGGGTACTATGGTGCTCCTCCATTCAAGTACCACTTGTGGTCACCTCTCCTGATACCTGTAATAAAATTTGTGGGAAGGCTTCCTCTCACTTTTTTCCTGAGCTCTCGAAAAATTTCAATCTAACTGTAGAGACTCTTTAAAACCCATTAACCAACCCCCATCCTTTATCACATACACCAGTCCACCAGACTCGTCTCAACCCACCAACACACTCCTCTTGAGCTCACTCCCGCACACACTCGACCTCAGAACTTGCTCAATTTTCCTATGGCCTACTTTTCCCAATATATATATATATATATATATATATATATATATATATATATATATATATATATATATATATATATATATATATATGGATTTGATAGTTAAAAATAGGAGAGGAGAGTTATTAAATGGAGAGTTAGAAGTATCAGGATGATGGAGGGAATATTTTGAGGAATTGTTAAATGTTGATGAAGATAGGTAAGCTGTGATTTCGTGTATAGGGCAAGGAGGAATAACATCTTGTAGGAGTGAGGAAGAGCCAGTTGTGAGTGTGGGGGAAGTTCGTGAGGCAATGGGTAGAATGAAAGGGGGATAAGGCAGCTGGGATTGATGGGATAAAGATAGAAATGTTAAAAGCAGGTGGGGATATAGCTTTGGAGTGGTTGGTGGTTTTATTTATTAAATATATGGAAGAGGGTAAGGTACCTAGGGATTGGCAGAGAGCATGCATAGTTCCTTTGTATAAAGGCAAAGGGGACAAAAGAGAGTGCAAAAATTATAAGGAAATAAGTCTGTTGAGTGTACCTGGTAAAGTGAATGGTAGAGTTATTATTGAAAGAATTAAGAGTAAGACGGAGAGTAAGATAGTATATGAACAAGGAAGCTTTATAAAGGGTAAGGGGGAGTGTAGACTAAGTGTTTACAGTGAAACATATAGGTGAACAGTATTTAGATAGGGGTTAAAAGGTTTTTGTGGCATTTATGGATTTGGAAAAGCGTATGATAGGGAGGATAGGGGAGATGATGTGGCAGATGTTGCAAATGTATGGAATGGGAGGTAGTTTATTGAAAGTAGTGAAGAGTTCTTACTCAGATAGTGAGGCTCAGGTTAGAGTATATACATAAGAACATAAAAAAAGGAACACTGCAGCAGGCTTACTGGCCCATGCGAGGCAGTTCCAATTCTCTCACCGGCTTAAGCCAATCCCATAACCTAGTCAGGTCAGGTCACAGTCACTTAAGGAAGGAGAACGGCATCTGACCTAGTAGCACAAACTAGTCAGGTCCAACTCACATCCACCCACACCCACTCAAGTATTTATCTAACATATTTTTAGAACTACACGTCCTAGCTTCTATGACGGTACTCGAGAGTTTGTTCCACTCATCCACAATTATATTACCAAATCAGTGCTTTCTTATATCATCCTTCTTGAATCTGAATTTTTCCATTTTAAAGCCATTGCTGCGAGTCCTATCTAGGCTAGATATTTTTTAGCATGCTATTTACATCCCCTTTATTAATTTCTGTTTTCCATTTATACACCTCAATCATATCTTCCCTAATTCTACGCCTTTCTAGAGAGTGCAGATTCAGGGCCCTCAGTCTATCCTCATAGGGAAGATTTCTGATACATGAGATCAACTTTGTCATCCTCCTTTGTACGTTTTCCAGAGCATTTATATCAATTCTGTAATACGGTGACCAGAACCGAGCAGCATAATCTAAATGAGGTCTAACTAAAGATATATAGAGTTGAAGAACAACCTGAGGACTCCTATTATTTATGCTTCTTCATATGAAGCCAAGGATTCTGTTAGCTTTATTGCGAACACTTAAGCACTGTTGTCTTGGTTTCAGATTACTACTAACCAGAACTCCTAAATCCTTTTCGCAATCTGTAATATTAAGATCTACATTATTTAGTTTACATGTGACATGGTTATTTACCTGTCCAACATTTAGAACTTAGCATTTGTCTATATTAAACTGCATCTGCCACTTCTCCGACCACTGCATCAGTCTATTCAAATCTTCCTGGAGTGCTCTAATGTCCTCATTAGAATGAATTGGACGGCCTATTTTGGTGTCATCAGCAAATTTGCTTATATCGCTATTTATTCCCTCATCTATGTCGTTTATGTAAATTGTGAACACTGACCCCTGTGGAACACCGCTTGTGACGTGCCCCCATTCTGATTTCTCCCCATTTATGCAAACTCTCTGCTGCCGATTTGTCAACCATGCCTCTACCCAGGAAAAAATTTCTCCTCCTGTTCCTTGTGCCTTAAGTTTTCTCAACAGCCTCTAATGTGGAACTCTATCGAAAACCTTACTGAAGTCCATATACACAATATTATATTCAATACCATGATCTACCTCCTCAAATACCTTAGTGAAAAAAGTTAGTAAATTCGTAAGACAGGAACGCCCATTTGTAAAACCGTGCTGAGATTCATTAATCAATTTATGTCTTTCAAGATAGCTACGAATTGCTTCGGCAATTATTGATTCCATAAATTTTCCCACTATGGAGGTAAGGCTTATTGGTCTATAGTTCGAAGCTAAGGACCTGCCTTGTTAATAGGTATTGCATTTGCCATTTTCCACTTGTCTGGCACTATGCCAGTTTGTAGTGATATATTGAAAAGATTTGTCAAAGGTTTGCTAAGTTCCTCTTTACATTCCTTTAAAACCCTTGCAGACAATTCATCAGGGCCTGGGGATTTGTTAGGTTTTAATTTCTCTATTTGTCTGAGGACCATGTCACTAGTTACCCCAATCGTGCATAGTTTATTATCGTCCTATTCTACATAATTTATTATTTCTGGAATTTCATAAGAAAAAATATATATTTTTTTTTTGGGCCTCCCTTTCTTCCTGTGTTCTGTCCCGATCTAGGTATACATCGTGGTACTCCTGGCTCGCCCTCAGCCGTGCTTTCTCTTGTAGGATCATGGTACGGGCTGATTCTGCATTGAAGATTACTTTGAGGGGTCGATTTCTTCCCCTTGTGTACCAATTTCCAAAATTTTCAGAGAATTTCCAAAATTTCCAGAGAATTTCCAAATTTTCAGAGAATTTCCAAAATTTCCAGAGAATTTCCAAAATTTCCAGAGAATTTCCAAAATTTCCAGAGAATTTCCAAAATTTCCAGAGAATTTCCAAAATTTCCAGAGAATTTACAAAATTTCCAGAGAATTTCCAAAATTTCCAGAGAATTTACAAAATTTCCAGAGAATTTACAAAATTTCAGAGAATTTACTTAATTTCCAGAGAATTTACTTAATTTCAAGAGAATTTACAAAATTTCCAGAGAATTTCCAAAATTTCAAGAGAATTTCCAAAATTTCCAGAGAATTTCCAAAATTTCCAGAGAATTTCCAAAATTTCAGAAATTTCAAAATTTCAGAGAATTTCCAAAATTTCCAGAGAATTTCCAAAATTTCCAGAGAATTTCCAAAATTTCCAGAGAATTTACAAAATTTCCAGAGAATTTCCAAAATTTCCAGAGAATTTACAAAATTTCCAGAGAATTTACAAAATTTCCAGAGAATTTACAAAATTTCCAGAGAATTTACTTAATTTCCAGAGAATTTGTGACAACAATATGCAAGGAAGCTGAGGAGAGGTTTGTACCCAAGGGAAACAGAAACAACGAAAAAGCCAGGATGAGCCCGTGGTTCACCCAAAGGTGCAGGGAGGCCAAAACCAAGTGTGCTAGGGAATGGAAGAAAATAAGGAGAGCAGTCGTCCAATGGAGTGAGGAGGTGGAAAAAGCGGAAGAGAGGGTTGACAGTGAGTTGACGGGTGGTGAAGACGTGGCTAATGACATGGAACATGAGAGTGTACATGAGAGTGGGGTAAGTGAGGGTATTGATGAAGCAATACTGAGAGACTTGGGTGAGTTTATTGGTGGTGGGTGAAAAAACTTTTTCTCTCAAAATGGAAATTGGTCATGATGATAGTGTTTGTTGGATCAATTGCTCCCCACAAACATGAAAAAATCAAGAATATACAGCTTAATGAGAATATTAGCTTCCTCAATTAGGAATTACTGGGAAAAGGTATCTTCCTGAATAAAAACTGAGAGGAAGTAGGTACTGAAAATTTCACACATTTTCTTATCACTGTCAGTGATTTGACCTGAGTTACTCTTAAGCGGGCCTATCTTGTCCCTAATCTTACTTCTGTATACCTGAAAGAACCCTTTTGGGTTAGTCTTCGAATCCCTTGCGACTTTAGCCTCATAATCCTTTTTTGCTTTTCTTATTCCTTTTTTATTTCTCTCTTTAATTGAATATATTGATTTCTTAACTGCCTATCCCCTCTTTTGATACGCTTATATATGTCTCTCTTTTGACCAATGAAATGTTTTAATCTATTGTTCATCCCTTTTGGATCATTTTTGTTAGATATAATTTCCCTACTCGGAACAAAAGTTGTCTGGGCAGTTAGAACTATGCTCTGAAAAACGTCATATTGGCAACCAACACAACCTACCTGACCCATAGTCACGTCATCCCAATTTAGCCCACCCAAAGGTACGTTGGTTGGCCTTTTAAAAGCTGACCCTGGTCCACCCATACCACACAATACACACCGCAGTCACTCCCAATACCAGACACAGTTTATGGTTACGTTACTGACCTAACACCGACACCGTCTCACCTCGTCACATGTTTTATTACCGCCCACAGCTTGCTAGCAATTAACGAAAATATCATTACCAGATTTGGGAGGACCATTAAGGGCTCGTAGAGTGGTGGTTAAGCTTACTGGGGTGAGTGATATCAGGTTGATGGTGCTATCATGACGCTATGATGCTCTGGTAGCTTAGTCTTACTAATACTGAGTGGGTGGTGGTTGATGGTGGTGGTGGGTGGTGGTTGATGGTGGTGGTGGGTGGTGGTTGATGGTGGTGGTGGGTGGTGGTTGATGGTGGTGGTGGGTGGTGGTTGATGGTCTTGGTGGGTGGTGGTTGATGGTGGTAGTGGGTGATGGTTGATAGTGGTGGTCGGTTGTGGTTGATAATGGTGGTGGTGGTTGATAATGGTGGTGGTGGTTGATAATGGTGGTGGTGGGTGGTGGTTGATAATGGTGGTGGTGGGTGGTGGTTGATAATGGTGGTGGTGTGTGGTGGTTGATAATGGTGGTGGTGTGTGGTGGTTGATAATGGTGGTGGTGTGTGGTGGTTGATAATGGTGGTGGTATGTGGTGGTTGATAATGGTGGTGGTGTGTGGTGGTTGATAATGGTGGTGGTGTGTGGTGGTTGATAACGTGGTGGTGTGTGGTGGTTGATAATGGTGGTGGTGTGTGGTGGTTGATAATGGTGGTGGTGGGTGGTGGTTGATAATGGTGGTGGTGGGTGGTGAATGATAATGGTGGTGGTGGGTGGTGGTTGATAATGGTGGTGGTGGGTGGTGATTGATAATGGTGGTAGTGGGTGGTGATTGATAATGGTGGTGGTGGGTGGTGATTGATAATGGTGGTAGTGGGTGGTGATTGATAATGGTGGTGGTGGGTGGTGGTTGATAATGGTGGTGGTGAGTGGTGGCTGATAATGATGGTGGTGGTTGATAATGGTGGTGGTGGGTGGTGGTTGATAATGATGGTGGTGGGTGGTGGTTGATAATGATGGTGGTGGGTGGTGGTTGATAATGGTGGTGGTGGTTAATAGTGGTGGTGGTGGTGGTGGGTGGTGGTGGGTGATGGTTGATGGTGGTGGTGGGTGATGGTTGATGGTGGTGGTTGATGGTGGTGGTTGATGGTGGGTGTTGGTTGTTGTTGGTGGTGGTGATGGTGGGTGTTGGTTGTTGGTGGTGGTGGTGATGGTGGGTATTGGTTGGTGGTGGTGGTGGTGATGGTGGGTATTGGTTGGTGGTGGTGGTGGTGATGGTGGGTATTGGTTGGTGGTGGTGGTGGTGGGTGGTGGTGGTGATGGTGGGTGTTGGTTGGTGGTGGGTGTTGGTTGGTGGTGGGTGTTGGTTGTTGGTGGGTGTTGGTTGTTGGTGGTGGTGGGTGGTGGTGATGGTGGTGGTGGGTGTAGACTGATGGTGGTGACGGTTGATGGTGGTGATGGGTGGTGGTTGATGGTGGTGGAGGGTGTTGATTGGTGGTGGGTGTTGGTTGTTGTGGTTGTGGTGGGTGGTGGTTGGTGGTGGTGGGTGTTGGTTGATAGTGGTGGTGGGTGTTGGTTGGTTGATGGTGTTGGTGGGTATTGGTTGGTTGATGGTGTTGGTGGGTATTGGTTGGTTGATGGTGTTGGTAAGTGTTGAGTTGATAGTGGTGGTGGTGGGGTGTTGGTTGATGGTGGTGGTGGGTGTTGGTTGATGGTGGTGGTGGTGGTGGGTGTTGGTTGATAGTGGTGGGAGTTGACTGAAGGTGGTGGTAGTGGGTGTTGGTTGGTGGTGGTGATGGATGGTAATGGTAGTGGTGGATGGTAGTGTTAGATGGTAGTGGTGGATGGTAGTGTTGGTGGGGGTCATGGTGGTGGTTATTTGGGGGTCATGGTGGTGGTGGTGGTTGTGGTGGTTGTGGTGGTTTGGGGGTTATGGTGGTGGTGGTGGTTTGGGGGTTATGGTGGTGGTGGTGGTTTGGGGGTTATGGTGGTGGTGGTGGTTTGGGGGTTATGGTGGTGGTGGTGGTTTGGGGGTTATGGTGGTGGTGGTGGTTTGGGGGTCATGGTGGTGGTGGTGGTGAGGGGTCATGGTGGTTGTGGTGTGGGGGTAGTGGTGGTCGTTTGGGCATGGTGGTGGTGGTGGTAGGGGGTGGTAGTGGTAGGTGGGTGGTGGTGGTGTGGGAGTCATGATGATGGTGGTGGGGATGGGGTTATGGTGGTGGTGGGGGTGTACACACTTCTAAATATTATTAAGGGTAGCGGAGAGAATTAAATTTTATTATAAATTGTTAATTCAGTCACATTTTAGACAATGGAGGCGGGTATAAATTTTACATCACCAGAGTGTAAATATTTGAACCAGACAAATTATATGATTACAATATTAATTCACACACACACACACACACACACACACACACACACACACACACACACACACACACACACACATCATCATCAAAAGCCAAATCGGATCCAAAGTTGTTATAGAGCCACATCAGAAGGAAAACAACTGTCAAGGACCAGGCAATTAAGATGAGAGAAGAGGGAGGGGAGCTCACATGGAACGACCAGGAAGTATGTGAAGAGCTCAGCTCGTGATTCAGGGAGGTATTCACAGTGAAAAAAGACAATCTTAAAGCAAACCAAGAGAGTAGGGTGCACCAGCAAGTGCTGGACATACTGCACACAACCGAAGAGTGGGTGGAGAAACTGCTAGGGGAACTAGATACCTCGAAGGCGGTTGGCCCAGATAACATCTCTCCTTGGGTCCTGAGTGAGGGAGAAGATGCACTGTGCATGCTACTAACAACAACCTTCAATAAATCAATTGAAACAGGGCAACTGCGTGGAACTGTGTGGAAGAAAGCAAATGTAGTCCCAATTTTTAAGAAAGGAAACAGACTGCACTAAATTACAGACCAATGTCGATGACATGTATAGTATATAAAGTTTTGGAGAAGACTATCAGAAGAATGGTGGAATACCTAGAAAGGAAAGGACTCATACATGACAACCAGCAAGGCTTCAGGGAAGGGAAATCCTGCATTACAAACCTCGTGTAGTTCTATAACAAGATAACAAAAGTAAGATAGGAGAGAGAGGGATAATTAGACTGCATCTTCTTGGACTGTAAGAAGACTTTTGACACAGTACCAAACAAGAAACTGGTTGAAAAGCTAAAGGAGCACGCAGGAATAGGAGGCAAAATACTGCAATCGATCAGGGAATATCTGTCAGGAAGGAAACAATGTGTGTTGGTACGAGACGATGTGTTAGAGTGGGTGCATGTGACGAGTGGGGTTCCAGAAGGGTCAGTCCTAGGTCCGGTGCTGTTTGTTGTACATATATGTAAATGACCTGACGGAAGGGATAGATTTAGAGGTGTTCCTGTTCGCAGACGATGTGAAGCTAATGAGGAGAATATGAGAGTACGAGGATCAGGCAAGTCTACAAGGGAATCTGGACAGGCTGCAAGCCTGGTCCGACAAATGGCTCCTGGAGTTTAACACCAGCGAGTGCAAAGTCATGAAGCTTGGGGAAGAACAAAGAAGACCGCAGACGGAGCGCGGCCTAAGAGGTCAAAGGCTGCAAAACTCATTCAAGGAAAAGGATCTTAGGGTGAGCATCATACCGAGCACATCTCTCGAGGCTCACATTAACCAAATAACTGCTGCAACAAATGGGCACCTGGAAAACCTGAGAATATTGTTTTGACATCTAAGTAAGTAGTCATTCATGAAACTGTACACCGTGTACGTCAGGCCCATATCGGAGTATGCAGCACCAATGTGGAACCCACACCTGGTCTAAGACGTCAAGAAATTAGAGAAAGTGCAAAGGTTTGCAACATGACTAGTCCCTGACCTGATGGGTATGTCCTACGAGGAGAGGTTAAGGAAACTTGCCTTGACAACATTAGAGGACAGGAGGGATAGGGAGGACATGATAACATGTAAAATACTGAGAGGAATTGACAAGGTGGACAGAGACAGCAACAAGGAGCCACAGCTGGAAGTTGAAAATTTAGAGGAGTCACATGGATGTTAGGAAGTACTTCTTCAGTCATAGAGTTGTCAGGAAGTAGAACAGTCTGGAGAGTGATGTAGTGGATGAAGGATCCATACATATCTTTAAGAAGAGGTACGATAAAGCTAATGGAGCAGGGAGAGTGTGGACCTAGTAGCGACGACCAGCAAAGAGGCGGGGCCAGGAGCTATGAATAGACCCCTGCAGCCACAAATAGGTAAGTATACACACACACTCAGGATATTAAAACTATATAACTAAGCAAGTTCATGTCAGTGTGAAAAGTTTGTGGACCAAGAGATGGAGTCCAGCCGTCCTCTTCTCTCTATCCCAAATACAAAAAAAGGCAAATAGATTGTTAGTCAGCTCCTGTGACCCACCCGCTCCTGCGACCCACCCGCTCCTGCGACCCCCGCTTCTGCGACCAACCCGCTCTTGCGACCCACCCGCTCCTGCGACCCCCCCGCTTCTGCCACCCACCCGCTCCTGCGACCCACCCGCTCCTGCGACCCACCCGCTCCTGTGAACCACCAGCTCCTGCGACCCACCCGCTCCTGCGACCCCCCCGCTTCTGCGACCCACCCGCTCCTGCGACCACCCGCTCTTGCGACCCACCCGCTCCTACGACCCACCCGCTCCTGCGACCCACCCGCTCCTGTGAACCACCAGCTCCTGCGACCCACCCGCTCCTGCGACCCACCCGCTCCTGCGACCAACCCGCTCTGCGACCCACCCGCTCCTACGACCCACCCGCTCCTGCGACCCACCCGCTCCTGTGAACCACCAGCTCCTGCGACCCACCCGCTCCTGCGACCCACCCGCTTCTGTGACCCACCCGCTACTGTGACCCACCCGCTCCTGCGACCCACCCGCTCCTGCGACCCACCCGCTCCTGCGACCCCACCGCTCCTGCGACCCCACGCCTGCCCGCTCCTGCGACCCACCAGCCGGCCCCACCGCTCCTGTGATCCACCAGCCTCGACCCACCCGCTCCTGCGACCCACACGCTCCTGCGACCCACCAGCTCCTGCGACCCACCAGCTCCTGCGACCCACCAGCTCCTGCGACCCACCAGCTCCTGCGACCCACCAGCTCCTGCGACCCACCAGCTCCTGCGACCCACCAGCTCCTGCGACCCACCAGCTCCTGTGACCCACCAGCTCCTGGACCCACCCGCTCCTGCGACCCACCCCTCCTGCGACCCACCAGCTCCTGCGACCCACCAGCTCCTGTGACTCACCAGCTCCTGTGACTCACCCACTCCTGCGACCCACCGGCTCCTGCGATCCACCCACTCCTGCGACCCACCCACTCCTGTGACCCACCAGCTCCTGCGACCCACCAGCTCCTGTGACTCACCCGCTCCTGCGACCCACCAGCTCCTGCGACCCACCAGCTCCTGCGACCCACCAGCTTCTGCGACCCACCAGCTCCTGTGACCCACCAGCTCCAGCAACCCACCCACTCCTGCGACACACCAGCTCCTGCACACACCAGCTCCTGTGACCCACCAACTCCAGCAACCCACCCGCTCCTGCGACCCACCCACTCCTGCGACACACCAGCTCCTGCGACACACCAGCTCCTGTGACTCACCCGCTCCTGCGACCCACCCATTCCTGCGACCCACCAGCTCCTGCGACCCACCAGCTCCTGTGACCCACCGGCTCCCTCATATCCTTCACGTGATACGGCCACCAAGAGCACAAGTGAAGGTGGCTCTCAGCTGGCTGAGCCGACAGTAAACTCCACTAAATCTCCAATTACTCTTGACTCTCTGTCTTCATCTTCATGAATTTAATCATTTTTGTTAAGTAGTCGTGTAGGGAGACGACTCTACTTGTGAGTTTCGACACTCAACACCCCGAAGACACGTCTTGTACCATTTTGCTCCAGGTTTTGGAACGACTTCGCAGCTTTCTTGCCACTGACTGACAATTTAATCAACCGGTGCTTTCTCTATCTCTCTAGTCGCCTTCAGAGGATGTAGCTAATGCCTGTTCCCTCAGCTTTACTGGTGTCAGCATCCACTTACGGGTTAAGATGCAGTTGCCGGCAGCTAAATCACTCAAAAACTACACTCTGGGATTTTCCACCGAGGGGATGACCCAGCTGTAAGGAAAAGTGAGAGACTGTGTGAGGGGCCTAACAATCCAGCACCTCCACAGATTCGAGTGTAGCGCACGCAGCTTACACTGTGTGCCCGTGATTCGATCCCCGGTACGGGTGGGAACATCGGGCGTGTTTCCTAAAGACACCTGCTGTCCCTGTTCACCTAGCAGTACGTAGGTACCCGGGTGTTAGCCGACAGGTGTGGGTTGCATCTTGGTTACAAAAACCTAAGTTGTCCGAAATGCTTTGCATAACCAGGGGTTTTCTATGTAGTATGTCACTGATGTCAGCTAGGCTCGTATAAGTTGTATCATGTACTTGTAGAAATAAAGATTATTACTATGATTATTATTATTATTATTATTATTATTATTATTATTATTATATTACTGCTGCTCACGAAATCGTAATAATATGATTGCAAGCAAATTACATAACATCCTGAAACTTGTAGGTCAGAATGGTGCCAACTAAGTATATTTCTATACACCATAGGGAGGTTAGCATGGGCCCCACTGTCACCACAATGCTGGTTTTTACAAACGAATTCCACACCACCGTGGATGTGGCGTGCTCTAGCTCAAGTCCCTCAAAGCCGCCATCATAATTTGTTTCCAATCGTGTTACGAATAGCGAGGGAACACTGTACTAAGATTTCGTTGGTCATGATGGCGGCTTTGAGGGACTGATGCCAGGCACACCACCGTCATGATGCCAGGCACACCACCGTCATGCTGGTGTGGGATTCGTTTGTGAAAAACCGTGTATTTGTGGTCACAGTGGGGCCCATGCTAACATTTCTCTGGTAGACAGAAATATACCTAGTTGGATAAATTCTGTTAGGCCAGCGTGGTCCAGTAGGTAACACACTGGTCTCAGAGTTTTCAGACTGGCCTGCCATGAGTTCGAGCTCCCATTCGTTCTGTGATTTGGCTCATTATGTATAAAAGGGTTATTAAGATTCCTAATGACATTCTCATTGACGCCAAGCCGATGGTTAGAGTAAACATGTGAACTACTTTCTCTCATTTTATATTTTATATATATATATATATATATATATATATATATATATATATATATATATCTCAAATACTTCGTCCAGCTCCCCGGCAGTGGGCCACGTGCCCAGAATGTTGCAGGCATTTCCCCTCTGGATCGCAACACTGAGTCTCTGAAAGTGGAAGCTGGTCGCCCTGTGGTCCTTGGTTTCTATGATGAGTTTTTCACCCAGCTCTTTGATAAACTTTAGAGCACACTTGCCCCATGCTCCAAGGGTCTTCGACCCTATATATATATATATATATATATATATATATAATCTCAGAAGATTGTTAGCATTACGTCGTCTGGTCATGTGAAACGAGGTGAAAAACTAAGTTACGTGACTTGGGTTGCTGTGAGTTAGAGATCGTATACGGGCAAGTGACATAGAAGAATGCAACTGTGAGGTTCAGCGAGCTCTGTAGTATCGTGGGTTCAAATGAACGTAACTTCCATATACACTTTCTCAAGACACAATCATTTTTTCACTTATTAAGAGTTGGTCTTTGTTCCAAGACTTAATGTGTGTGTATTCTTGTTCTTAATATTACGTGAAAATGTTGTGTTAATGGGAGATTTTAACTTTAGACACATTGATTGGAACAATGTGACAGGTAATCTTGAGTCTAGTGACTTTCTTGATACGGTTCAGGATTGTTTTTTAAAACAGGTTGTGACAGAACCAACTAGAGGTAGCAACTTGCTTGATTTGGTTCTTGCTAACAAAGAATCACTAATTAATAATCTTGAGGTTAATGAAGAGCTTGGGGAAAGCGATCACAAATCACTTAGTTTTAATATATCATGGAATTACCCAGGTAACTGCAATCAAGTCTCAGTTCCAGACTTTCGTGTAGCCGACTTCATGGGGCTGAGAAATTACCTAGGTGGGCTAATTGGGATGACCTGACTATGGGTCAGGTAGGTGGTTTTGGTTGCCAATATGACGTTTTTCAGAGCATAGTTCTAGCTGCCCAGACAACTTTTGTTCCAAGTAGGGAAATTAGATCTAACAAAAATGATCCTAAATGGATGAACAATAGATTAAAACATCTCATTGGTCAAAAGAGAGGCATATATAGGCGTATCAAAAGAGGGGATGGACAGATAAGAAATCAATATTATCAATTAAAGAGAGAAATAAAAAAAGGAATAAGAAAAGCAAAAAGGGATTATGAGGCTAAGGTCGCAAGGGATTCGAAGACTAACCCAAAAGGGTTCTTTCAGGTATATAGAAGTAAGATTAGGGACAAGATAGGCCCACTTAAGAGTAACTCAGGACAGATCACGGACAGTGATAAGGATATGTGTGAAATTTTCAATACTTACTTCCTCTCAGTTTTTACTCAGGAAGATACTAGCAGAATTCCAGAAATAATAAATTATGTAGAACTGGAAGATAACAGACTATGCTCGATTGGGGTAACTAGTGACATGGTCCTCAGACAAATAGAGAAATTAAAACCTAACAAATCCCCAGGCCTTGATGAACTGTTTGCAAGAGTTTTAAAAAATAATGTAAAGAGGAACTTAGCAAACCTTTGGCAAATCTTTTAAATATATCACTACAAACTGGCATAGTGCCAGACAAGTGGAAAAGGGCAAATGTAATACTTATTTACAAGGCAGGTGACAGGTCCTTAGCTTCGAACTATAGACCAATAAGCCTTACCTCCATAGTTGGTAAATTTATGGAATCAATAATTGCCGAGGCAATTCGTAGCCATCTTGAAAAGCATAAATTGATTAATGAATCTCAACACGGTTTTACAAAGGGGCGTTCATGTCTTACGAATTTACTAACTTTTTTCACTAAGGTGTTTGAGGAGGTAGATCATGGTAATGAATATGATATTGTGTATATGGACTTCAGTAAGGCTTTCGATAAAGTTCCACATCAGAGGCTACTGAGGAAACTTAAGGCACACGGAATAGGAGAAATTTTTTCCTGGGTAGAGGCATGGTTGACTAATAGGCGGCAGAGAGTTTGCATAAATGGAGAGAAATCAGAATGGGGGCGCGTCTCAAGCGGTGTTCCACAGGGGTCAGTTTTGGGCCCCCTGTTGTTTACAATTTACATAAACGACATAGATGAGGGAATAAATAGTAGCATAAGTAAATTTGCTGATGACACCAAAATAGGCCGTCCAATTCATTCAAATGAGGACATTAGAGCACTCCAGGATGATTTGAATAGACTGATGCAGTGGTCGGAGAAGTGGCAGATGCAGTTTAATGTAAACAAATGCAAAGTTCTAAATGTTGGGCAGGACAATAACCATGCCACATATAAGCTGAATAATGTAGATCTTATTACTTGTAATTGCGAGAAGGATTTAGGAGTTCTGGTTAGTAGTAATCTGAAGCCTAGACAACAGTGCATAAGTGTTCGCAATAAAGCTAACAGAATCCTTGGCTTCATATCAAGAAGTATAAATAACAGAAGTCCTCAAGTTGTTCTTCAACTCTATATATCTTTGGTTAGGCCTCATTTAGATTATGCTGCACAGTTCTGGTCACCGTATTACAGAATGGATATAAATGCTCTGGAAAACGTACAAAGGAGGATGACAAAGTTGATCCCTTGTATCAGAAATCTTCCCTATGAGGATAGACTGAGGGCCCTGAATCTGCACTCTCTAGAAAGGCGTAGAATTAGGGGGGATATGATTGAGGTGTACAAATGGAAAACAGGCATAAACAAAGGGGATGTAAATAGCGTGCTGAAAATATCCAACCAAGACAGGACTCGCAGCAATGGTTTCAAGTTGGAAAAGTTCAGATTCAGGAAGGATATAGGAAAGCACTGGTTTGGTAATAGAGTTGTGGATGAGTGGAACAAACTACCGAGTACCGTCATAGATGCTAAGACGTTGTGTAGTTTTAAAAATAGGTTAGATAAATACATGGGTGGGTGTGGATGGGTGTGAGTTTGGACCTGACTAGCTTGTACTAGGTCAGATGCAGTGCTCCTTCCCTAAGTGAATGTAACCTGACCTGTACTAATTCCTTAAGTGGAAGTGACCTGACCAGGTGGTCGGCTGGACGATTATATGAGTGGGTGTGGTTGGGTGTGAATTGGTCCTGACTAGCTTGTGCTACTAGGTCAGATGCAGTGCTCCTTCCTTAAGTGAATGTAACCTGACCTGGCTGGGTCGGGGCATTGGCTTAAGCCGTTGGAGATTTGGACCTGCCTCGCATGGGCCAGTAGGCCTGCTGCAGTGTTCCTTCTTTCTTATGTTCTTATGTGTGTTATTGGGGTGTGTTTCGCACACGCTGTTGTTCTTGGGATGGATAGTCTCAGTTCCTTGGATGAAGAGCGCTTCACCAGAGGAAGAAAGATAAGCAAACTGATAAGCTTAACAGCAGGAGTTCCTGTACTGAGGGATAAACATATTTACGTATAAGGCAGAAGATCTGAAGGTCATACAGATCTTTGATTAATAAATCAGCCTCGGTTAAAGGAGAGGATAGAAAGCTCTCCGTTCCTTGGATCACAAGCTCTTTACCGACATCATGACGCCTATTCCTCCCCTTGAAAGGATCTCGAATAATGTGACCTCTAATGAAACTCTTAACTTGGTCATTTAATTATATATAAACTTGATCCCATTTAAGAATTCCTCGGTAAGATCCACAACAGACTCAACAACTCTTAACCAATACTTTACTTTTGGAACAAAAGTTATATCACTCTCACACACACACACACACACACACACACACACACACACACACACACACAATAATTCATTAGCCCGCATCCGCCTGTAAGAACTTCAAGAGCCGCATTGTTTACAAAATATCCAAACTTAACGTCTTGTATACCAAAAAAAAATATATAAACCTCAGTAAGACATTGCCGGCAAGCTTCGCCGCCCAGATGGTAAAGCATTAAATGTACTTCCAGAAATAAAATATCCCAGCATCCTTTACCCCGGCCATAAATATATATATTACTCACATCACATTTGATATGATTCCTCTCGGGGCATTAGACTGCCGAGCCACGGCAGCCTCCAGGATGCTGGACGGATGGAACTCCTATGCGGAACTTCCTGAGAAGCGAGATTTCCTTGCGGCCTGACAGTGAGCGGAAATTTTAATATAAGAGGGAGGTGCGACTCATCAATATCGGGGTGTATGCAAATTGGGCAAAACACCGAGGTTTTTGGTTTTTGCAGAGCGTAATTAGCGAATCCAATTTATCAAAGTTATCATTAGTGATCCAATTTATCAAAGTAATCATTAATGATCCGCGAGAAAGGCCTGTGTGTGTGTGTGTGTGTGTGTGTGTGTTTGTGTGTGTGTTTGTGTGTGTGATTGTGTGCGTGATTGTGTGTGCGTGATTGTGTGTGTGTGATTATGTATGTGATTGTGTGTGATTGTATGTATGTGTGTAGGGTCTCTGGAATAAATTTTACATTACTCTATAAAGTTTAGAGAGCATGTTGAAGAATGTTGACCAGAGGGAGGGAGCGAAGGTGTACTGGTGTACCATCACCAAACAGAATCGTCAGGCAGATCCAGGAGATAGTATGAGTTCAGCAGACAGCGGTACAAGGATGAAACTGCCTTATATTTATTTATTCTTCATCAGTAATGGTATAATTCTTTTATTTTATTTTTTACCACATCGTCCGCCCCCCCCAAAAAAAAAAAACATTTATTACGATTCAGTCAATATCTCTCTCTTGTCATAATTAGTATACATCACAATTCAGATGACTTTCCGAAGTACAGACACTGTACCTTCCACCTCCAGGACTCAAGTCCGGCTAGCCTGTTTCCCTGAATCCCTTCACAAATGTTATCTTGCTTACACTCCAAAAGGACGTGAAATCCTAGAAGACAGCTTTCCATTCACTCCGATCTAACACCCTCTCATCCCCTCCTGCAGTAATCTGCATATGTCAAGTTATCTCATTAGTGAAAATAAGACACTAGAAATATATAAAGAAAATTGTAATAGGCACTTTGTATGCTTAAAAATATCTTCCACTGGCTTTATGGTCTAGTCCTTTGACTCGTGTATCCATAGGCTTCAGCGGTATTGTTTACAGGATGAATATGCGGGTGCTCAGTAAACTAGCCGCCTCAGCGGCATTACTACATCTAATCAACCGAGGGTGTTGGGTGGCGGCAGTTTTCATATACTACTCCCTTAGTCTTATTAGCATGTGTGATTGTTCGTATTGTGGTCTTCCAGCTCATGCAGGTGTTGTCAGCACCTGTGCATGATAAAAAGGTTGTCCGTGTCGTGGATAATATAATCATACCTGTGTTCCTAAACTATAGTCTCCAAATTTATGTTTCTCTACCTCACCCCCCCCCCTCCCCCTCCCCCTCCCCTCCCTCCCCCCCCTCCCCTCCCTCCCTCTCCCTCTCTCTCTCTCTCTCTCTCTCTCCTCTCTCTCTCTCTCTCTCTCTCTCTCTCTTTCATAAATAACGTCGCAACTGTTGCAAGGTGTAATTCGCTCCCCGCCCGTCGTTGTTGTTTATGTTAGCTCTAAGTCCTGACGAGGTTATTGATTGGCGAGGTCGCCTTGCATACAACCCCGATGTTGCACTCGCTGAATGTGCTCGTGATGGTCTTCGCTCTTTGTCTTGTTGGAAGTGTTAGCCATTGTTTGTATTCCACCGCCTGCCTGCCTCTGTCTGCCTTACTGCATCACCTCTCATGGCCATTCATCGGTGATCACGTGTGCTAGGCCTTCGTTCATGTCTAATTCCTCACCTTTTGTCCTTGACCTCACCTTGTTGTTCCCTCTGTAAACAAGCAGCCTTGTCTATTTCACAAGACTCTGTAAACAACTAGCCTTGTGTATTTCACAAGACTCTGTAAACAACTAGCCTTGTGTATTTCACAAGACTCTGTAAACAACTAGCCTTGTGTATTTCACAAGACTCGGTAAACAACTAGCCTTGTGTATTTCACAAGACTCTGTAAACAACTAGCCTTGTGTATTTCACAAGACTCTGTAAACAACTAGCCTTGTGTATTTCACAAGACTCTGTAAACAACTAGCCTTGTGTATTTCACAAGACTCTGTAAACAACTAGCCTTGTGTATTTCAGAGGGCCACAAAAAAGACACAGTGAAATCTTGATGATTTTTTTAAGGAGAAAATGATCACATGATAAATCCCGTGTCAGGTGATTTTTTTCCCCCCTGAAAAATAAACCAACATATATTTCACACTCAGGAGTCCAACAAGGGTTATTATCCCTGCGTCTGCGTTACTGAAAATCTTCACCGCTACTAACATAGATGTTTTCAGGAAATATTAAATCCCTCATAAGACAGGTTCATATTTTATTTCTTTTGTGATTAAGAGAGCATTAATTATTACTGTGGTTCCGGAGAGCTGCTTGTATTATGCTCTGAATCGTGTTTCCAAGGGAAGGTTTGCTGTAGCTCCGGGTCCCCTGGGTGAACACATCTTTCCCCAATACTGCTTATTTGTATGCAACGAAAGGTTGGTTTAGTTTCTCTACTTATCTAGGAAGACACCTTAGACGAATGTGGGAAATTAAACCCCAAAACAATTTACAGTAGGTACAGGTACTGGAAAAATAAACACATAAGCCCACGCAGTGGGCTTTAGCGAGTCACAGACAGATCTGTCTGTGACTCGCTAAAGCCCACTGCGTGGGCGAAACGTTGTCAATAAAGGATCACATTATACTGCTTATGTGTTTATTTTTCCATTGTGTCGGTATTTTATACCATTTATTTCCAGGTACAGGTACTATTTACGCAGGTATAATTTACAGTAACTCCAGGTACTTTTACAACAGGTGTAATTTACATTAGGTACAGGTACTATTTACAGCAGGTATAATTTACGGTAGGTACAGCCTAACAAATGCACAACCTATTAACGCGCGAAACTATATACTATCAGCATAATGTAATGGCGCACAAACACAAAAACTATTGGCGCACAGACCCCACGGCTGCACATCTCACTGCTAGACAAGAAAAACGAAAGCAAAAGTTATTGACACAGAATTACTCACTACCAAGATACTGACGTACGATACACATAACTTCCTTCCTCCAGAACCTTTCCTTTAGGACAGACATAAATATATATAATTCCGTAGGTCGTAAACGCTCAGAGGACGACTGTCTCTGGGGAATTCCGAAAACGCTGTACGACATTTTCTCCTCTGCTCTGAGAGTTGGATTCTGATACGTTGTCTTGCGTGGAAGACCGAACGAAGGGGAGGATTTCACATTCGTTAAATGGTCTGAAAAGTATTACACGGGAGTTTTGGCAAACCTTAAGGAAGCTGGAAGCAAGACCACTTAGAAATTCTCAGCTGACCTTTAAGAGATTAGCTAGAGACTCGCCTGACTTTTTAAGAGTCTACGAGATCTCAGCAACATTCTCTTGTGACCTTAACGAGACTTCAATGAGATGCTTACCTAATCTCCGAGACCCAGAAGAAACTTACCCAAGATGAGACACAACATATATAAAACTTCAGAGATGTATTTTGGATACCTTAATAGTTACCTTGAAAATACCAAAATTGAGAATCTTCCTAATAGCAAGATTACCAAGGGATCTTTATAAGACCTTAAGACCTTAAAGAGACCCCTTTGGGGACTTGCAGTGATCCACTCCCTCTCCCGAGCCCTCACATCCTCTCCTCTCCTGTGATCTGGTATTGGTCCTCTAGAGTACCGCTCTAGCATGAAGAGCGAAGAGGAGAGATGAGAGGAGGCAGAGCAGAGGCTGGACTTGGTGGAAAGGAAAATGCAATGAGGTGGAAGGGGAAGGAGGGATGTAATGGTAAAGGGAGAGGGGGGGAAGGGGCAGAGGCATGAATGGAGGAATGAGAGATGCAGAAGCAGCGAATGAGAATCGAACCTACGGCATATCCTTTGCAGCAACGGCTGAGAGTTTTCTGCACATTGAGCTAATCTGCTGAACCATTATTAGCTACATCAGACCTACTAGTGTGTTGGAGACATACTTCACTATTGCATTAAATGCCCAGCTATATCTCATGGCCTTATGTAAAGATGAGAAATTGTTGATTGTCAGTCGGAGCTCAGGAAAGATAGCTCTCTCAAGGAAAACAAGTTACAGAATACATAGAAGCGGATTTAAATGTGAAAACACGTATGTAAATGCGCCATCTACTCTCCTTCCATACCAACAAGAAACTTAAAACACTAAAAAAAAAAAGAGCATCATTTCCCAATAAACAGGCTGTATGCCCTAGTTCCTGTAAGCTACTGGATTCTTAACCAGTTATCAGTCGCCGTCTGACCAAGTCCCGTGTCGGGAGACACACATCCAGTTTCCTGACAAATAAACCACCACCTTCATTGCACTTCCATTTATCTCCCCTCCCCTCATCACACGGAAAAGAGGAAAAACATACAATTAGAATTAACGTAAAAACAAATGAGATTTATAGCAGAAATGCAATTGTTGGCTGAGAGCAAATCCGGGATGCACAAAGTTAGGGGCAATATTTCAGCCGTATTTTTATTTACTTTAAAGCCGTGAACTTTAATAAAAAAAAATCAAGATTTATACGATCCTGTGATTCAGGTTTTGCTGTAAACATTTCCCTTGTTCGTTTCCAACAGATAATTATACATATTACAATCATATGTCATGCTACACTACAATCATACTTCATGCTACACTGATACTTCATGCTACACTGATACTTCATGCTACACTGATACTTCATGCTACACTGATACTTCATGCTACACTGATACTTCATGCTACACTGATACTTCATGCTACACTGATACTTCATGCTACACTGATACTTCATGCTACACTGATACTTCATGCTACACTGATACTTCATGCTACACTGATACTTCATGCTACACTGATACTTCATGCTACACTGATACTTCATGCTACACTGATAAGTCAGAGTTCAATAATAAACCTATAGGAGCTTTTTTGTCGTAATTAGTTAAATTATTATTTGTCGCAGTTGCATAACTATCCATATGTCTCACGAAATAGCAATAACACGAATGTAAATCAGGGAACGGGTGGGATTTGAACCCGTGGCGCGTGAGTCCTAAAACTCACAGGCCAGTGCGTTAACCACTGAGCCAGCTGACTCTAATAAGATTCATCCAACTAAGTGTATGTCTACGCACCACAGAGAGGCTAGTATGGGCCGCCACTGCAATCGTGTTATTACGATTTCGTGAGTCGTGAAGGCGGCTTTGAGGGGACTTGAGCTAGAGCACGCCACAGCCATGCTTTTGTGGGATTCGTCTGAAAAATCCTGAATTTGTGGTTACAGTGGGGGTCCATGCTAACCTCCCTGTGGTGTAGAGAAATATACCTATTGAGATGAATCTTGTTAGAGGCACCTGGTCGAGTAGTTACCGCAATGGCCTCTCAGATTAAGACCTCATCTGCCATGGTTTGAGATAAACGTATATGATGAAATTATGTAATAATGATATAAACGCAAATAAATGTCAGTGAAGGTTACACATGACAAATTTCTAAAATGCAAAAATAAAGGGAACTTGTTACAGTATTTCTCTTATGCTGTGTGTAAAGTCTAACTTAGGTCATGTGGCATAAATGCTACGGGAAACAGAGAATTCATAATTTTCTCTGATAAAGTCAATCCTTTATATATAAAAAACTGTCATATGAAGAAAGATTAGGAGCCTTAAACTTCCTCTGTAGAAAGACGTTGAATGAGGTTAATTAAAGGTGAGGTACCGTATTTTCCGGCATATAAAGCATATAGGCCTGCGCCTTATATGCTCAAGGTCAGGGTCAAGGGTAGGCTTTGTGTTACGCTTTAGCAGTTGTTTACTAACGTTACGTCACAACTGCTTTTAAACATCGTCTTATACGTCTCATATGATCCTGCGCCTTATATGCCAGAAAATGCGGTAAATAAATGAAAAAGGGAATGAATAAACGGGATACGAATACGACGGTGAAATATTTTGACCACAGCTGATAATGAAATAGCGGAGATAAGGTGATCAATTTTAGATTTTGAAAATATTTTGGAATGACCGGGTTTGGTGAAAGTTATAGATAAATTAGAAAACTGCCAAGTAACATAACTAAAGTAAACTAAAAATTGGAAAAAATCTACATATGGTTTTACAAGCATAACTTTCAATGCTTATAGTGGCTTTGAGGACACTCGTGTTGATGGCAAAAACACACATTACGTTACTTAGAATCTAGGATAATCCATTAAAGAAAAAATGCGACTTACTTCTACCGAGATCCTTCAGATCAACTGAACTAGGTTAGAAAGACAGATTTAGTAAGAATAATTGGGCATGAGCCCAATTACTCTAGCATTATTCTAGCATGGACCTGTAATCCTGTACTCATCCTTTGTTGCATTAAAAGACAAAATATAAATGCTGATTAATGTTTTTAAAGAGAAAAGTGAATTAGGAGTAAGAAATGCCGCCACCCTATAACACACTACGAGTGCTTGACCTTTTCACAAATGCAAGTACTCCATAATGTAACCTTAGTGTATTCAAATGTGTTACAAAGTTCTTAAATCATGTAAATGTTTCTCTAATGAACACGTTCATAGTCTCTTCTCGTATATGTTTTTCCCCTCCCCCTCTCTCTCTCACACACACACAGCTAGAGGAGTAGGCAGGAATAGCAAAGGAAGCACTGCAATGGATCAGTGAATACCTGACAGGAAGGAAACAACGTATGTTGGTCCGAGACGAGGTGTTAGAGTGGGTGTATGTGACGAGTGGGGTTCCATAAGGCTCATTCCTAGGTCCGGTGCTGTTTGTTGTACATAATTTACGACACTGTACACCGTGTACGCTAGGTCTATATTGGAGTATGTAGCACCAATATGGAAACCCACACCTGGTCAAACACATCAAGAAATTAGAAAAAGTGCAAAGGTTTGCAACAAGACTAGTTCCGGAGCTAAGGGTAAGGGAACTCAACCTGACGACACTGGAGGACAGGAGAAATAGGGAAGGATATGAAAACGACGTATAAAATACTGAGAGGAATTGACAAGGTGGACAGGGCCAGAATGTTTCAGAGATGGGACACAACTAGAAGTTAAAAACTCAGATGAGTCATAGAGATATTAGGAAGTATTTCTTCAGCCTTAGAGTTGTTAGGAAGTGGAACAGTCTGGAGAGTGAAGTAATGGAAGCCTCTTGGAGCAGGAAGACAGTAGACATATTAGCGATCAGTGAAGAGGCGGAGGCTAGGAACTAAGAACATAAGAACATAAGAACATAAGAAAGAAGGAACACTGCAGCAGGCCTACTGGCCCATGCGAGGCAGGTCCAAATCTTCCAACGGCTTAAGCCAATGCCCCGACCCAGCCAGGTCAGGCTACATTCACTTAAGGAGCACTGCATCT